>NCQV01087244.1:22050-37857 GCA_002740545.1 Lophocereus schottii
TTATCAGGAGGAGGAGTATGGATGCACCACTGAGGAGATGTGAGAGGATTGTTCTTTTGGAGTGCAGAACAGGTCGAGGTAGCCTAAGAAGAGTTGGAACAAAGTGATTAAACATGAGATGAGAACTTTAAGATTAATGAAGGACATGACTCAAGATAGGAGGCTGTAGAGGTCTAGGATTAAGGTTGCAGACCTTAGGTCATAGGTTGCTTACCCTTCACTGGATCCTGAGGGGGACATGAATAGCTAATACATGGTTCTACCTATTACTTTTCATGTGTAGTAGTTATTACTTACATGGGTTTTCAGCACTTGATTATGTTAGTAATTTTTTGCTTTTGGCCTTAGTGGTCACTTTGTAACTTTTTGTTATTTGTGGTTTGGCACATAACTCTTTTATGTATTTACTATTTCATCTGGTAAGTTTTGCTCTTTGTCTAGTTTTCATTTTGCATTAAAGAATTTAAATTGAAGTGTTTTCTCAAATCTTTTGTTGGTTTATTGGAATCGACCTTTTTATGGGTAGCGATATATGCAAAGGTGAGCCTGCTTAAATATGGATCTCCCAGACTCCGCATAAGTAGGACCTATATTGGGAGTTATTATCGTTATTGTTACACATACCTTGACGGCCTTAAGTTGAGTCCACTTGTTCACATCTTGGCCTAACTTTTATGAATCCATTTGCGCACATGGCAACCTCACCTAGGATCATCCATTAAAACCTTTGCCCACTAGGCCGCTTAGTATAATTTGCTTTTCACATGAGGCAACTGTTAAGGAAACATCCTCGCACATATCCTGAAGCTCAAATAAGGTCAACGTCGTGATGTATAGACTAACAAAGGATTAGCCCATAATATATGCTTCCTAACCTAGAGTTAGACTTTACTTATCCTAAGCCAAACCTAGATTCGCATCATCTTCACACCCCCATGAGCTTACCTTTGGTCCTTGACCCAGGTTTCACCCTGTCTAGATTACATCCTCAACATTAGGATCCTATCCTTCATATTTGGGCCCAAATCTAGCATCTAGAACACCTAATCCTCATGTCAGGACCAAACCCGCGATAGTTGTCATCATCTACCCTTGGTTTTTGTTTAAGTCTCCGCCTTTTACCTAATTTTCTTGACCTCATCTTGGTCCTTAGCCATGAGTCTCTACCTCATCCATCTATCACTTACTTCAAACGTAGGCCCAAGGCCTTGCTTGTGATCTTTATTCCAGGTGTCCTCCACAAGCCCTTTCACCTCAGGCCCATGTATCACATCTCATTACTCTAATCCTTGAGCCCATTCCCTAACTTAACCTAGGATCAGTTTCCAACTCAAGTCCACAATCTTAAGCCAATCTCCCATCTTCTAGCCTCACCCTCAGATCTAGAATAAACTATTCAAACATCAACAGCATGATGATCGACAATAACAAGATGGTCAAAGTGATTACTAGCCTCCTCACGCACATTAAGTGGCAAGAAAAAGAAAAGCTAAAAGCTAAGGAAGTAAAAGCCTATACACCAACAAACAGGAGAACTCTCACAAGAGTTTATACACCGTTGGCATGGAGTTGGAAGAAGCTTGTACACTAACATGGCCACATCAAGCTAATTAGGCTTGTACCAAGCCTACCATCCCATATAAGATCTAAGAAATAGGATGAAAACACTTATTGCAGCTACTAACAAGGCAAAAGGTCACTATGTTGAGGAATACCTCATTCAAGACATTATTGATAATAGGATCATTTATATCTCAATGTCTTAAGAGCTCAAATGGCAATCCTAATGATATTATCTCTATACTATAGAAATCAAAATAGAGTGGCACCAATCTTATTCCCTTACCATAAGGCAAATGCAACATCATTAATACCAAGTGGAGGTTTATATTCCCTAGAATAATTCTATTCTCGAGTCAAGGTGTTACCCAACCCTATCTTTGCTTTCCTTTTAGTTCATGTTTTGTATCAATAGTTCATATTAATAAACGTCCATCATGTTTTTCATCCATACATTTATGCATACATTCTTTGTCTAATTCCCCTTTAAATGTTTTTGTTCTATTAGAAAATCCAAAGCAAAAAAAATACAAAAAACTAGAGAAAAATGCCGAAAATCTCAAAACCATATAAAAAAAGTGTGTGACTGCAGGAATTACCTAGGATGAGAGGCCTCTTTTGGTAACCCAACATGTTTCCTTTAACCTGCATATGCCTATTGGCACCCTTTAACTTGAAATTTTTTCAAACCAAACTAATCCTGGGGCTTCGAATAAACGTGTATTGCTTATGATGCCAAAATCAAGGATAAGCAGTCAAGAGAGACAAAGGCTCAAAATGCCAATGTTTACACATAGAACCTAAGCTATGAATCCATCAATCCAATAAAGTCATTTCCTCAAAAGAAATAAACACAAAAAATTAAATCAGAAAAAAGAAATGGCCGAAGGTTATGTGATGACTCGCGTGCACCTGCCGCTGGAAATGATCTCATGCAAACTAGCTGGTACAATATCAAGAAGATTTTAACCATTGTTTCCAAGCACTGAAAGTGATAATTAATTTTAAAAAAAAGATTAGAACACCATTCAAAAATAGATCTTGCTAAACAAATATACTATTCAGAAAAAAAAAAATCTTATTTTACAAAATCATTCAAATGATGATTTTATTATGACCAATTGGTAACGTTGCCTATACAAAATATCAAAAGCCAAAATTCATTCAAGTAACAAGATCTTTATGATAGTCATCATGGAAAACAAACAAAGAAAGAAAATAAGTGAGAATCATAATAAGTGTTGGCATTTCATGTAAATATGTGCAGAAAGTGCATATATCTCATAAGAAGGCTATGAGCGGATTAGTTAATGCACACTACAAGGACTAGCACAGTATGGGCAATGATACTTGAATTGTCTCCTCAAATGGCCAAAAGCCCTAAAAAAAGAAACAAAAGAAAAGAAATAAAGGCTATTTTAAATTTAAACCGATAATAGACATCTTCCTCTTCACACACATTTGGGTTTATATCTAGGATAATTACGAGCCTCCATGGCGATTCCCCCTTCATTTGATCAGCTATATCTTTAGCTTTACTAGAAAAGCTCTCTGAGAGGTAAAATCTTTCAAGTCACATGCCTTTTTAGAACTGCAATTCGTTTGATTCCCAACAGTAGTGTTTCTTTAGTTCATCTATAAGAGTTATCCCACATGAAGCTTAATTAAGATTCTTAGTGATAAGAATTTAAAAGATAAAAAATAAGCCTCACTTTCCTTCTTACCATTAAATAAAGGAAGTAAGTAATGTAAGGAGGAGCTATCTTTACCTCCGCCACTTGCCCAAGTACTTCTAGGTTTAATTCTTAGTAAGGGAAAAAAAAAAAAGGATTCATGAGATGTTACTTTGCCTTCTTGCCTCATAGGACCTGGACATCATCACCCTACCATCACATCTAATCCTCTTTAACCTACATCCATGCCCTTTTTACCATTGCAAAACCCCTCCCAATCTCTCTTGTTACATTCATATCTTCTCCTACCACCGTAACAAACCTTGGACCAGAAAACCGTAACTTTGAATATGGTATTAGACTTAGAATCTGAGTCTCTAAAAATAAGCTGCATACATATATATGAGATCGGTATGTTTATGAATAATAGCGTGACGAACCGATAAAAATAAAGCTTTCTCTTGTATAAGAGATAATTGCTGACAAGGAAAAAGAGCTTTCCCTGGCTTGGATAGCTTATCTTTATTGATCATCATTTGACCTCAAAGTAGACCAATAATCTTCTTCACCATTCCATCTACTTAATCCAGGCTCAGTCAATGCAGCTAAACTTTTATAGCTTTGCTAAATAAAACCATCCAAGCTGGCATAACTTGTCTCTGGATGGTACCTTGGCAACTAGCGTCAGACCATGATTGAGCTGTCTCATTATGTCATATTTTACATACATACACCTATGCATTTGTGTAGCACTTATAATAACTTGTGTCCATGTATTTGCTTATACACATGATAACACATGTGCACACATGTGCACCTATAAGCCTAACCCATTTTGCATCCTTTTATATGTAGACTGTTCATAGACTTTGCGTACATGCTCAGACTTAACCCACACATTCATACTCCATTGCACATTAGCCTAAATCTAAGTACTCAAAAAGAGAGATAGATGGCATACTCTCATTTCATTTTACACCAAATTAACAAGAGATTAGAAAGAAAATAACATTAAAAAATAGGCAACTACTAGCTTCCCAGATACAAAAAAAGAAGCACTTCCTTCAAAGGGAACTTTGATAGTAATTCACTAGCATCATGTGGTCAGTCGGTCCAATACCGCCCACCTTAGGGACAACATCAAAAGGGACATGGAATGCTCATTGCGTCCACTAATAGCGTCTCCAGTTTGTCTAGGTAGAACGTGTAAGCAATTCTCACTTGATCTTCTTGACATGCATCCAGGTAAGTCGCCCTCTCCTTAATACATTCTGTGCATGTCTTGGTATTAATGCATTAACCTTAGCCTTTTTAGCTCCCCAACATTATTTGAGTGGCTTAAAAGCCCGAGCTTTGCATATCACATGTATCATGACTTTGAATCTACTAAATTTCCCACCCTCTCTCTTCTTTGTAGGAGACTAGGTCAATTCTCACCCTAATCATTTCTGCCATAATCCTTTTTCTTTAGTTGTAGATGACCAGATATCTTCTCATCCTAATTGTAGGTGGCTATACTTCACTTTCCCTAGTCATAGGCAGCTAGAAATCGACTTTGCGTTGTTATAGGTGGCTAGAACCCTCTTTTCTTAATCTTAAATGGTTAGAGTCCTCTTTTTCCAAAAGGCTAGATTCTTTCATTCCTAATTGCCTGGAATCCCTTCATCTTACTTATAGGGGCCTAGATCATCCTTCATCTTAGTCGTAAGTGGCTAAAATCATTTCTTTACTAGTTGTATGTGGCTAAAGCTCTTAGGCCTTCCTTTTTTACCTAGTAATAGGTGGCTAGAACATCTTTTCCACTTACTTTTAGGTAGCTAAACACACTCTCATCTTAGTTATAACAACTAGATTCCTCTATCCCATATCGTGGGTGGCTAGAATCCTCTCCTCTTTGTTATAGGTGCCTAGACAACTTTTCATTGTAGTCATAAGAGTTTAGCAGTTTTTCTTCTTAATTATATGGGGCTAGACCTTTCTCATCATTAAAAGCATAGACACCCCATTACTTAGCTTTAGGAGGCTAAATCCCTTTCTTCCTAGGTATAGTATTCAAAACCTTGTCTTAACCATAGGAGGTTGGTCTTATAGAAGAGATCCTAGATGGACATTTTCCCTTTGTCCTAACCATAAGAGATTAGTCTTATGGGAGAGACTCTAGGTGGACCCTTCCCTTTGTTCTAGCCATAGGAGGTTGGTCTAGTAAGAGAGATCCTAGGTGGGCATCCTTTTTATCTTAGCAGTAGGAAGGTCCACAAGTGGACCTTTCCCTTTCATCCTAGCTACAAGAGGTTGGCCTTATAGGAAAGCCTCTAGGTGGACCCCTTTTCTTTATCTTAGCCATAGGAGTTTGGCCTTATAGTAGTGACCTTAGGTGGACTGCCATTTCACTCCAGTCGTAGGTGGTTGGTTTCGCATGTGAAACCTTTAGCAAGCATATACACATGTTCATCCTAGGACCCCAGGAACTCAAAGAGACCCCTATTTTCATACATTTCTCTAAATTGTTGAAAATTATTCTCTCCCTATTGACCCCTTTCTATTTAGTCCTACAACTACATACATCCTTGCATGATATCGCATACTGTGCCCTTTGCCCTACGGTCTTAGCGAAAGTGAGGACTCTTTTAAGCACCAAATTGGTGTCCTCGAGATTCCAGAATGACTGCATCCTTGCACGTCCTCTACATTATCACTCTTAGGTCATTGGTTTCTCAACAAACATCTTTCTAACAATATATTATAAGATCAATTCTAGTAAGCAATGGAAACGTTATAAGTTAGATAGCGAGATATGTACATAAATCGAGATATGTCACTAAGTAGACCATAAATCATTCCAAAACTTATTGAAAATCCATAAACTTCATTCAATCGAAACTAGATTTTACAAGAATTTTAGCCAAAGAAAGAATCAGATTGATTGGATGTTGGATGTAAAACTTATGGTTTGACCAAGTTGACCCTGTCGTGCTAACTAATCTAGCAGTGCAATTTAGGCCCAACAACTGCTATTGGGCCTATCCACCTACTGCTAGGCCTACCTTGTCTCCACTGCATGAATTAACCCATGCTTTATATGGAAGCTTCAATCAATCACCTAATCAGCCTTCAAATAAGGGTAATTGATTATGGCCAATAAATTGATCAATTTTTAAATCATTTTCACTTTTATTTTAATTTTGATTTTTACTTAAAAAATTTTTTAATTTCTTAACCTTTTCTACTTCCTCTACTATAAAAAGGGAGTCTCTCCCTCTCATTGAACAACATTTTACATCTAGAGGATACTTTGCATTTTTCTCTCATTTATCACCATCCACTACTTAGGAGAAACTTTCTCTTTCTCCCCAAGCACTCCCTCCCTTCCTCATCATAAAACATCTTCAAGTTGAAAAACTTTATTGAGATCCTCACTCAGACTAATTTAATAGGACTACCTTTCATCTTACCCTAATATACTTAGGACAAAAGAATCAACTGCACATTGCCTTGGCACTCTACTCAAATTGCAGCAGGCCCTGGGGGCTATAAACAAAAAATAATTTGTCTTATTTTTTTATTCATTTATTGCATCGACAATCATGTATTTTTTTGGCCCTCTTTGTCTACTTGAATATTCGTTCTTTCACACATAATATAGGATTATGTTCATAATGAACTAATCACTAAGTTTACTGCTTTTTACACATTTCAATTCTCTTTTTAAAATGGCTAGCTAGTAGGTGGTTGCCAAAATATTTCTCTTGTTATTTATCTCATTAAATAAGACTAAAATAATAAAAATTTCTTTTTGCATGGAACCGAAAAATTTAAGATTTTAATACATTCATTTTTATTAGAGTTCACTTTTAAAGCAGGTGACTTAATAGTTGTTTCCACCATCCACTAGACTGTACCTTCGCTCCCTAAATCGGTTCTTATGGTTTGTAGCCATTGAGTCATTTTTAGTAATCCTCATTCAGGATATCTAGAATTACAATTAATAAAAAATGCTTTTCCCTTCTTGAAAATCAAATCTGATGTCCCTTGGTTGTTCCTTTGTTTTAAGGATTTATTTGATAGAAGGAAATGGGTATTTTCGATAGAATTATGGGTTCATAGATTTCCTTTAAAATGTGCTGGCCACTATAAAAAGCACAGGACTAATCCATTGTACCATGTAACTTTACGAAATCCTCACTTTGAGAAAATCAATATGATACACTCCTCGAAAGAGGACAGCTGGAGGAGAAAAAGTCGATTGAGCCTTACGGAGCCTTGGGTCGACCCTTGTGGACCGACACAACTGGGAAGGGTGCTTTTAGGCTTATGTTAGTAGTGTCAGTCTATGCAAGTTGGCTTGATTCAGGACGAGGACTTTTTAGACTGCATCTGTGATCATGCTGCCATCTTGCAATTTGGATAGAAGAATATTTTGACTTCAAAGGTTAAATAGATTATTTTGGAGTAAATTAATATAAGGCAATGCACCACCCTTATAGTCCTGCTCTTACCATCTATAATCTAGATCATGGGTTCAAGCCCCTCTACTGAGAACTTGCTCTAAAATCATTTGTTTTTTACTATTTTGAGGTTTATTTGAAATATTTTTGGAAGTTTCAAAGAGTTTCCGTAAGAAAATAACCTTTTTTTTAAAGGAGAATATTTTTTGTGCAGAGTAATTACTAGGACTTAAGTATGATGTTGTCTTACCATTAGTCGGTTTGATAGTTGTTGTTACCAGACCACAATGCTCAAAACATGTAAATATAGTTAGTCTAAATCTCAAGGCATGATTTTGGCGTCTACAAGAGCCCCACTTTGGCCAAAGCTATAAGGAGGAAGGGAAAAGTATTCGATATCATATTAGAAGTATGCAGATGTAAGGGTGAATACATAGGGGGTCCACTAAGAAGAAAAATCATTTTCGGAGTCTTAAGAGTATCTATGCCCATAGAAGCATCACTTTCGGTGCTTGAGAGTCTCAAAGCCCACACCCTAGAACATTTGAGGTTACTCTAATAAAACATTTTTGGAGTTGGCAATCCCACGCTAATAAAACATTTTAGAGAAACCACTTAAGTCTGAAAGGTGTTTAGCCCTCACTGCAGATGTTCATGCATATGATGCAACAAAAGAATTAAATAGGGATATACAAAAATCGAGGTCTCAGTGCCTACAAGTTAAGGATAATGAATACCTAAAAATCTATATGTGCAGGTCTGCTAAAGATCTTAGCTACAGGAACAAATGCCTGTAGCTAGAGAGAAATGGAAGTCCACCTAGGATCTTATCTATAAGATCAACTACTTAAGAATAGTACAAACAAAAGTCCATCTAAGGTCTCTCTAACAAGACCAACTTCATATGGTTAGGTCTAAGGGAAGGGGTTCACCTGGGTTCTCTCTTATAAGACCAACCTCTTGTAATAGGGTAAATGGAAGCCCAAGTAAGGCCTTTCCTACAAGACCAATCTCTTATGGCTAAGACAAAGGGCATTACACCTAGGTTCTATTTTATAAGACCTACCTCCTACAGCTAGGACAATCTAGTATGATTAGGACAAAAAAGATTCCATGTAGTGTCCTTCCTACAACCCCAACCTCTAATGACTAGGACAGAGGTTCTTGTTACCTACAACTAGGAAAAGGGTTTTCCATCGCCTATGACTAGGAAAGGGAATAAGTTGTCATCTAAAACTAAAAACAGTAAATTTTTAGCCACCTATGACTAGGCAAAGGGACGTATATCCATATTTGACTAGGACGCGAGAAGTCTAGACACTATGATGAAGGAGAAAGGATTTAGGCCACCTATTACTAGGGAGAGAAGGTCTTAGACTTTGATGAGAGAGTTTTAGCCACCAAAGACTAAGAGAAGATGGTTTTAGCTAATTATGACTAGGATGAAGGATGATCTATCCTTCTACAACTAAGGTGAAGGATGATCCAGTCTTGCGCGGCTAAGATGAGAGGATGTCTAGCTACCTATGACTGAGTAGTAAAGATGTCTGACCATAAAAGGGGATTTTAGCCATCTACAACTGGGATGAGAAATGATCCAGCTTTCTACAATTAAGGGTGTGTAGAAAATGCTCTATTCATTATAATGATGTGTGTGATATGCAATGGTTAGGCCCTTAAGGCACTGCAGTAGTGTTGGGGAGTTAAGAAGGGTAGGACGAATATATGAATGCCAAAATATGTGCAAAACATAATTAAGAGACACTTAAGAGACACTTACTCATATGTATGCCGCAAGGATCAAGCCAGACTAGTCTACTTGTTACGGTGGGATTACATTGAGACATTATTAGAGTACCCAGTGGGTATTCCAAGTCTCATTTTCTATTGCCCCAAGGTGATTGTGTTTGGTTAACTAGTTAGATGATGCCAGTGTATTAGTCGTTGAAGTTTCTTTTGAAGGAAGTCTTCATTTCTTGGGAGAATAGCCGTTAGCTATACTTTTCAATGTCCTTTTTTCCCCTAGCTCTCTTCTTAAGATGGTGTAAATAGCAAAGGGGGTGATACACATTGAGTTTAATAGACCCCACCCCGAGGCATAAAGATAGTCCCGTCTACCCTAATAGTCACTTGTCACTAAATTCTAACAGATAAAGCCCACCTTGACATGATGTTTTGCCTAGCAAATAGGCTTTTAAATTTATTATCTATGACCTGTTGAAAAGGTAATAGAGTCTACTATTGGATTATATAAATAGTTTCAGTGGATGACTACGTTTGGATTTCGTTAAGTGGTGAGAACTCCATTATAGCAGTGCTAGTTTTTACCCAGTAAACTTGTTGAATTTGAGTGAAGTTTAAATCCTACCAAATGAAGCCTAAACAAGGTGAGCTTAATTTTGTATGATTCCTTCAAATGTCTATTTCATCTCCATATGCTAAAATTTGGTATTGGTTTCCAATATTAGAAGGAATGGGCCAGATATGTGGAGTGTGCACTAATTCTAATTTTGGAGCAATNNNGAATTTGGCCCTAATTGAGGAGGTTACAGCTGTTATCTGTGACATTAACTAGCACAACTGATTATAAACTCACCAAGGAAGACACTCCAAGTGGCAGCACATCTATTGGTAGAGTAGAGCCTTCTTAAAGCTCTCTAGAAAATGGAGAATAAATCCAAGAAAATACAGCTCATCTTCAATGTAATTATCTTAAGCATCTTGATTTAGTTTTCTAGGATATTTTAAAGCCCCTTATTGGCCCACTAATCCCCCTCCAACTGGGTATTTATAGACCTAAACATCTGTATGAAAATTCATACTTATTGAATGATATGAAAGTTTGAAGCTTGGTGCTATTTGTTTCCCTTAAAATCTACAATTCTTTATCTCTCTAAGGAGGGTGGTGATTTGGATTTATCCCTTTAATCTAATCTTTAGTGCTAATGCTTTAGAGGGTTAGAGGGTAGGTTTATTTAATGTAAGAGGTGGTTTAACCTGTAGCCTAGACATATCTCCTTTGATTCTTGTTGTTACTAGCTTACTCAAACAAAATCCAAAAAACTCTCTCTTGCTTGATGGTTGATCTTGGATTAAGGTTGTGAATGTGTTGGATTATCATTGTTGTTTTGGGGGTTTGTAAGCAATTTAGTGATATTCTTAAAGCTTTTATGACTTTCTTCCTCAACCTTAAACATTTACTTGGCCAAAGGAAGTCACCCATGCATTAGGGGGTATGCCAGCTATCTCTTATCATGAGTACCTAGATTCGGGCTTCTGTGCATGTGAGCAAGTATCTGCAGTTTGGATTGAAGCATGTATGCAAAAGTTTATGATAGCTTTACATGTAACGGAATGCAAGGGCTAAGCTCATGAGAGGACATGTGCTATTTTGTGTGGATAAACACAATGATGTATGTTTGTTGTATGTATAGCGATACATGATGGAAATATGACATGAAAGACCAAGATAGGTTAAACATGGTTTGGTGCTAGTGGCTAAGGTATCACCCAGAGATAAGTTGGGTCAGCTTAAATAGCAAAGTTTGTTCGAGCTTTGGAATATGGGCCCAACGATTGGGTCTGGATTAGACAAATGGAATAATAGAGAAGATCGATATAGTGATGATCAATAAGGAGAGTGATCCAAATTAGGAGGAGCATTTCCCTCATAGGTCACTACCTTCTTGTCGAGGAAGCTATTTTTTATTGGGGGTTTATCACATCTTTATCCATGGTTTTACTAATGTTGCTAATGGGTATGCAACTTGTTTCTAGATACTTCTAAGTCTAATACCATGTTCAAAATCAAGGATGTTCGACTAATTCTTCGTAGAGGTAAGGTAGTGTATGAATGAGAGGTAAAAGGTTTCGCTATGGTGAAATTGTATGAATATAAGGTAAAGGTGATGGTGGGAGATGATGTCCAAGTCTAGTGAGGGAAGGTAGGCAAGACAACCTTTTATCTTCAAAAAGCCAAGTTGCTTTTTTTCATTTTTTTGTTGTATGAGATTGCGCCTAGATGTGTGCTTAGGCTAGCGGCTAAGGGTAAATATACCACCTCCTTGCATGTCTTATTCCTTTTAGGTTAGAGGTAATAAGGAGGATGCTCCTTATCTTGATGTTTCAATTTTTTCACGAGAATCTTAGGCCCTCTTTGGGAAACAACTATCAGCTATTTGAATTACATGTTAGTTCTAGCCGTTTTATTTAGCTGTTTGAATGAGCTATTTGAATCAACTATTTTGAGAAAAAGTGTTTAGCTAAGTTAGCTGTTTTTGAGAAAGATGTTCGATAGCATTCCAAGTATGTCCATCTCTCTTGCGTACTATTAAGCATGATATTTTTTGCTTATTTGTTGGTCACCTATTTGCTTCTTAATAGGAATTAAATTTTTGTGATATGTACAAACTACCTTCATTTATATAACCTTATTTTGCATCTAATTCTAGATAATTGGAATTAAATTTTGTTAATGATTTAAACATGATTGGTATGTGATGCATAATGGTCATAAAGTACTTAGAATACTTTTTATTAATTACTAATCTAACATTTTTTCCAATATGAGTTAATTTTTCTAGGAAGGAGTTGTGAATTGAGATTTTGTATGATATTTGAATAGTATTATATAAGATTTTAGTGATGTGATAATTTTATCAACTATTAAAAATTATAAAGGTGAGGGTTATTATTGATTAAAAGAATGCATTATTTTATCTATATATATTTAAGTGTGGATTAGGGCTTAGAAGAGAGAGTGCAAGCAAATACATGGATTTTGTTTGAAGTAACTAGTAATTAATAATGGGCATAATATAGAAACCAAACAACCAACTTGGAAAAGCTATGAATCCTAGCACTTTAGAAAACATCTTTTTGGGATGAAAAAGCTATTCCAAAAAGGCATTCATGAAATAGTCTAAATAGTTGTTTAACTTAGTCAAAAGCACCCCAAAAATCTATTTATCTACGAAACACCTCTTTAATCAAGCTTTATGTGGGGCAACTTTTATGGCCTCATCAAAGAAAGACTACTGACCTATATGAATGGAAATTAGGCCAATCGCAACTCTAGAAAGGTATGTGACTCTAGGAGGGCTTCTTGTGTAAAAAGGGCGAATTGGCATGGAAGCTCAAAATTATCCTACATGTAAACCCAAGTGTACATGAAGAGAGATGCCAAATTGTTATCATTTTGAATTCAAATTCGTCTTCACTTCTTTTCCTTATTCATTGGTTTTTTTGCCTTTGCCTAATTTTTGACAATTAATATATTTTTTGCCCTATCAAGGTAGCCTATGTAGTGTGCATTTAGCTAATTGGGAAATAGCTTAAGACCTCTCGTGAGATATATGCCTTACCCGCATGTGTTTACATGTAACACCAGTACTGATTGTCATTCTAGCTCTGTCTTTTCTTTGTTTGCATTTCAGAACGACTATTCTAAAGATCTTGTCGTTTCAACAAATTTTATGCGTTAATATTTTCTTTGGGGAACATCACCAACTATTGTTACTAACTTCACCATATGAATGATTTGTTGAAATGGGATGATTTTTTTATTGAACAATATATCTTTTCACTCTTTAGGAATATCCATTTTAGAATGGGTGTTGTAATCTTCCTTTCTTTTAATAAATGTAAAGTATGACAACTTACAATAGTTTGAATTGTCTTGACACAATACCCATTTATTTAGCATGATATTATCTCATTAGCATGATATTATCACACAAGAGCCGATTCGTATCAGTCTATTTTGAATCCTTTTATACAGAGGTAAATCCTAAAATTAGCTATGGGAGTCTAAATGTAGCATGCCATTGTTGAGCATCTCTTGAATTCCACCCTAGTGATCTAGCATTGATCCCTAGGTGCCATTTAGTACAATGGTAGTGACAGTAAGTTTCATAATCCTTACTTAGATCCCTCTTTTCTTTTGGCAAATCGATCAAACGTCCAATGGATTCAATGTGGCCTTGGTCTTTCATTCTCTTAAATGCCATATGGAGCTTCATCCTTATGGATGTGTAAACTCTATTGCCAAGGCGTGTCTTAGATGTGCTCACCATATTAACCTTGCTGATGTTTTTAGAACTTATGGTAGAGTCACCCCACTAGCCCTTGTGGTTATTGCAATAGTCAGGCCTTTACTTTTGTATGAATGTGCTAAGGGTTAAAAGTTCAAACGTTGGTTATCAGGAGGTTTTAAATTCTTGATAATCATGCGTAATTAACCCTTTTTAGAAGGTCTTTTAGCTACCAGAGCGGCCGTAGGTCTCCATCAGGCTAGGTAGTCCCAAAACTTTCTTTTTCTTTTTACTCAAGTAGTTAGGTCACAAAGTGTGATAGGAAACTCCACATTTATAGGTATATGGGACCAATAATTCTTTTGTTATTACTTTTCATATGTTGACCTTGTAGGGGTCAAGAGAGTAGAACTAATTTCCAATGGTTTCTTCTACGGCTAGGGGGAAAACATGAGGAAAGAAGCCATTATCCACCTCTTTGAAGGCCATTACATGGCAAAGTAGTTCTTTAGGTGGAAGGTGGCATTGCCAAGTCCATAAATTTTAAATTCTTTGGTAGGGTAAACTGCACCAGGAGCTTTTCTTTAGCAATTGTTGTAAAAGGAAAGGCATCTATTAAGTGACTCCCAAATATGTTGGAGCTCCTAAAGAGTTGCTCAAACTTTTTAATTCTTCAATTGGTGAGGACCATCATTTAGGATTGAATGAACCAAATAGGTATCATCCTCTTTGTCAGATTTTAGATCATTTTATCTTTTTAAGAGATTATTTATGACCTTTTATTATTCTGTAATTATATCCAGTTGCTTTTTGAGCTTGCCCCTACTTTCCACCTGGGCTATGAGGCCTTTAACTTTAATCATGTGATTTTCATTAAAACTCTCATAATGGTTGCGAGCTATTGATGTTTCGAGGGTGTGATCTTGCATCTTCAATTCAGTGCTCTTTACTACTCCTCCTATCTCCTAGACCAAAAGTAGAAATGTGTTAAGGCTACTAAGCCAGGTTAGAAATTTCATTTTGATGATGGACTAGGTACTGGGTTGGGGCCCAAGAGGGGAGCATATAGGCTTATGTCGAGGCAATAAGTTAGACAAGGTGGATCCTAGATAAGGACCAAAGGTGCTGTATGCTGGGTGTTAAGTTATGGTTTAGGAATACAGATGGTGCAAACCTAAGTATAGGCTTGGATAAGTTGAGTTTAACTCTAGGTTGGGAGACATATATGCTGGACTAATATGAGATTAGCCTATGCATTATGATACTAACCTTATTTAGACCTAGAGATGTTCATGATGGAGTGTCCTAAGAGATTGGGTTATATGCGAAAAAAAATAATCCTGAATCAGCTGGCATGGAAAATTCGTAATGGATGGTCCTAAGTTAGCCACCATGTACGCAAATTAGGTTATATGGAGGCATGAGAGTGATAGCCCTATAAAATGATGGATCATGCAAGACAAATACAGAATGAACCCACATGTATGCTTCCTAAGTGGACTACTATGGATGCATGAGGGACTCGAGTATGAGACGCTTGAAATCTTAAATGGAATGATGATGGACTACCCTAGATTGGTTGTGATGATGGACTCTCCTATGAGTATAGTAATGCATATGCTATGCTAGATGTGCTATGCATGTACGATTCTATACGTGAGGAGTCATAAGTGGTTTAGTATGGATGAATGGATGATGATGATGATCACGGAAGATGTAATGACTCTAAATGCAAACACGCAAGGTGAAAAAACATATCATTAACCTAACCCTCAAGACAAAGGACATAAAAAATTCGATATCTCAGGGGCCCAGAGAGAACAACCAGAATAACCCAACTGCTTCATTGGAAAAGTTACATAGGCCTACTTCAAATCCAATGACATGTTGGGCCATGCCGCTAGGCTGCAACGACATTCTCTTATGGCCATTTAGGTAGAATTCCTGGCCAATCGACATAAAACCTGTTGTTGGTTTCTGTCTATAGGAAGCTTATGGGAGTGCCTTATACTATTTGGTGGAGCTAGAGTTTTGGGTCAAAAGACACACTAGACTAGGACTTGAATTTTTTTAAATTTTTTAAAAATGACTCTTGAC
>NCQV01087248.1:0-15185 GCA_002740545.1 Lophocereus schottii
TCTCATTTGGAATTTATTTTGGGTTATTGAGGTAAGAAAATCATAAATAGATTAGTTTTACCAAGTCTAAATTCATTGTCGGAACAAGTGATCGTTAGGCTAAACATACTTCCATACTTCCAGCAACGCCATTGTGTAATGTCATATTTATACCATGCTCAGTGCTCCTAAAATGGTGAAGATAATTGAAAAGGTGCTAGAAAAGATTACTGAATCAATTAGAAAGTACGCTCATGGTAAAAAGAAGGTTTTGACACTTTGTTATCTTGTGGGCATAGTAAATATATCTTATCTTTCATGTTTTATCAGTTTTAATTTGATTAATTCAGGTCACATTTTTATAAGTTGGACATAATTGCAATAGGTTTTGAACGCCTGCAATTACGAAGCTGATCCACACCTGGTTGGCAAGGTTTTACTAGAGAGACTATAACATGTGAACATTGTAAATTCAACCATTTATTGTAAAAATTTTAAGTTACATGTTTTGATGGTAATGGGTTGTTCGATTTGTGTTGTGCATTGAAATGCTCTTTGTTGGCTTAATTCAAATTTATTGTTGTATACTTGGTGTGCATGTGAGGTATGGATATCCTTGGTAGAAATATATATGTGTATATGTTTGTCAATTGGAAAGCTCGATTGATTTCTTGGATTTGTTGATGACCATGGGTTGCTAGATTTGTTGGATACTCTCGGCGTATAGCCTATTGAGTTAATTTGCTCTGGCATGTGGCCGTTGAGATCGTTCAAATTTTCTTTTATTTTGTATTGTATTTATGATAGGTTGTAAAAAGAAAATAGCTAAGTTTTAGGTAGAATTCTGGCAATTTTTTTTTTCCAAAATTAGGGAATATACTAAAAAGACTAACCTAAAGGTAGGAATGTTATATAGTATTTGTAGAGCGAGAGTATCTAGTTTGAAGGTTAATATGGATATTACATCTTACAATCTTCTTAGAAGTTTGTCTCATTGTATTTTCCTCTATCAAACTTTAGATTTTTAGTTCTTTTCATCAAAATTAGAGGTATTGGTTGTTGTACTTAAATCTAATGTATGGGTTTGAAGGATTCAGGTTGAAACAAAGACAGCATACCAAAAAATTGGATATAAAGTTCAGGTTTGTGAAGTGTACGTTCACTTGGAACTCTAGAATTCTACAACATCTCATTCTTCTTTTTAGCTCCAATCTTATATGTGTATTAAAAACAAACTTGACTTTTGGGAAGTGGATGTGTGCTTTATAGGGATGTTGAAATCAATTTAGTAATAGTTTTTTGCATAGATCTTGTACTTTTCATTATGTGATTGAATACTTGTTATTTTTCAACTTAATTGATGACAATTAATTATTTTATAGTTATAAAGTTGTCGTACTTTTTTGCATCATTTGAATTTTAGTCAAATATATACTCT
Source organism: Lophocereus schottii (assembly GCA_002740545.1). Taxonomy (NCBI): domain Eukaryota; kingdom Viridiplantae; phylum Streptophyta; class Magnoliopsida; order Caryophyllales; family Cactaceae; genus Lophocereus; species Lophocereus schottii. The sequence continues at coordinate 1,418 of NCQV01087248.1, forward strand.
GTCTCTGTCTCTCTCTGTCTCTCTCTCTCTCTCTCTCTCTCTCTGTATATATATATATATATATATATATATATATATATATATATTTGTGTATATATCAATAAATAATTACAATGTGTTATTAAATATAAATTTTTTGCATTTTTTATAACAATAACTTGTTATTTCTTTTATATAAATATTTGCCTGCCAAAATTAGTTATCCGAATGAATCATTTGAAAGTTAGTTATCGAATATAGAACGCCACATTTATAAGCGAGGGAGTGGTGAGAAGGTTTTTTTGCTCAAAGGGTAATCCGGCCACGGACAAAAGCGAGGGAAATCTACCTGCACCTATAAGCGTGGTAGATGATGGAGTCTTCCATGGATATAAGCGTGGATACTGTACTGTCTGCCACACTTATTAAGTGTGACGAATATTTCCCCACTGATACCCCATGCATACTTACACCTGCATTGTCAATTATTATCTGCATTGTCAATTATTATCTGATAGTGCACCTATAAAACTGCATTGTCAATTATTATATGATACTGAACCCTGAGTAACTGTTACGATCTGAAGATATGTGTACACTTGCCAAGCCGATCGGAGGACCTGGCCTAAAGCCGAGCGGGTAACTGAAGGGCAATGCCGTGTAACTGATAACTGATGCGGTCACCAATTATGTAATAAATCATTGATTAAATTAATTCATTGATGTAGTTACCAAAACATTATAATTTTGATAAATACGTGCTGATTTCAAAAGATACAGACAATGAACGTACCTGGGGTTTTTAATGAAATGTCACTGAATTAGATTATGCAAAAAAGGGAAGGAAATGATAGATTAGGCCCTGATTCTGTACAAAAATATCATTATCGTAACATATAGTTAGCAAACGTTTTTATTTTCATCGTTCATAATGTAGTAAAATAAAAGTAAGGGCAAAATAAGGGCTAGAATAAATGATTCGTAACTTATTCATCCGACCCCTAATTGAGACCTAATTCCCCAATATAGAAAGATTAAAGAAGTCCCAAAAACTTTCATTTAGAATAGGGAACATGATTCCTATGATAGGGTTCCCAAAATAGGGATTGAATACAAGTGTGCCGGTTTTGGTCTAATCTACGCCGTTCCAGTAAAACGACCATAACATTTTCCATAGACCTTGGATTGAGGCAATTTTAAAGCCATTTGAAAGCTAACTCACTAATCTATCTACCCACCAAAAATCATAATTTTTGGTTGGGCCGCGCATTACCATTTTATTGACAATGTTTAACTATTTCTGCCATTTCCCAGCCCCCACTGTCCTAGCTTTCTCCTCTCTTTTCACACAAATACTCGTCTAAAATCAATCCCTAAAATCATGTAACAAAGCTCTGGTCCTCCCATTATCATGCAAAACCATCATACTTAATTTCACTTCATAATCATATACATCAAAGATTCATTTTTCAATCAAATATAACCAAATAACATGCTTGATATTAAAGGAAACTGAACCTTGTATAATCGTTAAAACCCTAACTTTTGGCCAACTTACTTCCTCTTTATCTCATCCAAGATTACCAAAAACATCCTCATAAACATTATTAGAGATTAAAGCCACTAGATCCAATATAAACAATCCAAGAAACATATACTTCCAACCTTAGGCTTGCATGCTCACGAATAACCCTAAACCCTAGCATGATCCAAACTCAATCAACAATTAAAAACATCAAAATAACTCTTGTTTACATCCAAAAAACATGATCAAACTCAAATCAACATAAATAAGAATCAAAATCAAAAATCCAAAGAAAACAACCTTAGGGTTAATCACTTTGAGCTTGAAAAAAGAGAGATGGAGGTGATGTTTAGTGGTTTTGAGGATAGAGGATGGTGGCTAGGGGCACTAGGGTGTCGGTGGAGTCAGAGGTTGCCTAAAGCTAACTACAAATTGACCGGAAAACACCAGGATCAGCTAGGGGACGGAGCTGAAATGTTAGAGAGAGAAAGGAGAGAGAAGATAGGTTTGAGTTTTGGTTGTATTTTTTTTACTTATCTAACAACTTGGCTAAGTTTTTATCTTAAAAATGACTTTTAGCTAACCATGGTTAAGTTTAACTCATGATAATTAGTTAAGTTAATATGCAAGCTTGTTGGGCTTCAAATTGGGCCGAAATAAGTTGGGTTTGCGAATAAAACGCTTCGTAACGATAACGTTTTTACGTAACTCAAAATGAAATTTTTGTAATGTTATGGAAAACAAAATAAATTGCTTAAATTAAACTTGCTATGGCCTATTATCAATTCTTCCAAAATTTTTGTTAATAATTAAATAAATAAATAAAACCCGAATTGCCAAGTAAGGGCCCAAATAAATTTTTTCCATCGGGATGATTGAATGTGATAATTAAATATGAGAAAATCTTTAATATGAGGTAATTAAATAAATAAATATAATTTAGGGTTGGGCTATTACAGCCTTCTCCCCTTAAAGAGTTTCATCCTCGAAACTTATGAACTTTATCATGTCATGCAAGATTACCTCAAATAAATGTGGGTACTTCGCTTTCATTTCCTCTTCAGTCTCCCAAGTGGCTTCTTGGGAGGTATGATTTGTCTAAAGCGCATTGATTAAAGGTATTTGCTTGTTGTGTAGCTGCTTAATCTAACAATCTAGTATTTAGACTGGAGGCTCTTCGTATACTAGATCCTCAGTGATCTCCATAGGTTCAGATACAATGGTGTGGTATAGATCTGGAATATATTTCCTGAGCTGAGAGATGTGAAACACATTATGCACGTGTTCTAATTCTATCGGTAGATCCAGTCGATATGTTATGGGATTTAACTTTTTAATGATTTCACAAGGTCCAATATATCTTGGACTCAATTTGTCTCATACTCTGAACCTCTTGATACCTTAGTTGGGGATACTTTCAGAAAAACTTTATTGCCTACTTGAAACTCCAAAGGCCTTCTTCTTTTGTCCACATAACTCTTTTTCCAGCTCTGGGCAACCCTAATATGCTTCCGAATTTTTCTTATTGTTTCACTGGTTCCCTAGATCATTTCGGGACCTATGATCAATGCCTTGTCCAAATCACTCCAGCACAGTGGGGTTCTACATTTTCTCCCATATAAAGCCTCAAACGGGGCTATTTTGATAGTGGATTGGTAGCTATTGTTATAAGAAAAACTCCACCAAAGGTAAATCATCTTTCCACTTCCCTTAGAACTCTAATACACAAGCTCTTAACATGTCCTCTAGAATTTGATTCACTCTTTTAGTTTGCCCATCTGTCTCAGGATGATAAGAGCTACTAAAGTTCAATTTGGTCCCAAAAGCTTTTTGAAGTGCTTACCAAAAACGGGCTTGGAATCTTTGATCCCTGTCTGATACTATGTTTAAGGGAATCCCGTATAGGCGATAGCATATAGTTGGGCTAGTTTTTCAACTCTCCAAGTATCCCTAATTGGCAAAAAATAGGCTGACTTGGTAAGTCGATCAACTATGACCCAAATAACATTCTTCTTCGAGGGGAAAGGGGTAAACCCATAACGAAGTCTATTGAGATTGAATCCCACTTCCAAGTGGGAATTTCTAGGGGTCGTAGTTCACATACGGGACGCTGATGCTCTGCTTTAACCTTCTGGCAGGTTAAACACCTGTCTACGTATTCTGCAACCTCCTTCTTCATATTATTCCACCAGAAGTATTATCTTAAGTCTCTGTACATCTTGGTGCCTCCTGGATGTACCGGGTAGCGAGTATTGTGAGCCTCCTCTAGGATCTATTTTCTTAATTCCTCATTTTTGGATACGCATAGGCAATTTTGGAATCGCAGGGTCCTGTCCTCATATACTATAAACCTAGGAGACTTCCCTTTCTCTAAATTTTGCTTTATTCTTTGGAGTTCAAGATCACTTTCCTGGTTCACCCGAACTTCCTCCACTATAGAAGGCTGTAAGGTAAGTGTTGATAATTAAACATTTTCTTGCACATGGGACACTAGTTGAATTCCCAAGTCCTCAAACTCTCTTAAGAGACTCGACTGAGTAATCACCATAGTGTTTGAGCCATGTTGCACCTTCTTACTCAGGGCATCTGCTACAACATTTGCTTTTCCTGGATGATATTGAATCTGCAAATCATAATCCTTAAGTAACTCAAGCCAACGTCGTCGTCTCAAGTTGAGCTCCTTCTGGGTGACGATATACTTCAAACTTTGATGGTCGGTATAAATCTTGCATGGTACTCCATATAAGTAATGTTTCCAAATTTTCAGTGCAAAGACCACGGCCGCTAACTCCAGGTCATGGGTAGGATAGTTTTTCTTATAAGGCTTGAGCTATCGAGAAGCATAAGCTACTACCTTGTCTTTCTGCATCAGAACACACCCTAATCTGTAACGTCCTCAAAATGCTAATGACATGATTTACGGAAAACTGCAGCGAAAGACTTAATGATAGAAGGCGCTGCCGCCATCCTGATAAGGACAAGGCTCACTAAAACCATTTAATCTTACAACTCAAGTACAAATCACAATAGCTATTAAATTGAAACACTTCAAGACCAAAGTCCATAATAGTTCAATCATCAATACAATCGGCATAATCACACCATATGCCAACTCGCACTCCACACTACATAAATATATTGAATATAGACCCAACTTGTCCCTAAGGTTGATACCAACATTCATGCTCTGCTGAATCCACTGTGAGCATCTGATGACTTCCAAAAGGACTTACTAAAAGGAGAAACATATGATGCTTCATCATCTAAAATGAAAAACATGAAAACAATTTGAAAATGTGAGCAAAAACTTAGTACATACATTTCTGTATTGTAAAATGAGCATAGAAAAACTATTGATGGGTACCCGCTTTTGCAATTCATTTAGTTTGCTATAACAATGAAAATGAAAGTAATATGAAACTGAATTGCTCATTATTATTTGGATGTGAACCCCTTGCAATGATATGATCTATACATAGGTGTACACCTGCCAATCCGATCAAGAGTTAGCCTGAAGCCGTGCGGGTAAATGATAGGCTGACGCCCTATAGATGATAACTGACGGGGTCACAAGTTGTAACTTGATAAACATGTCCTGCTTTCTGAAGATACAGGCACTGGACGTACCTTGAGTCTTTAAAAATGTCACCAGACTTGATAAAAGTCAGCTATTTCATAATTATCATCTGACTTGAAAAATATGTTCTGACTTGATAACACTTATGCATAACGGGGAATGATAACTAGGCCTCGACTCTGTTTCATAAATGTCATTGTAAATATATGTAATCAGTAAATGATCTTTACTCACATAATTAAGTAAAAGTATGTGTAACAGAAATTGAGTAATTAAATGGTATACATAACTTGAGTATTTCAATATAACTTCAAAACTAAATTGACGAAAGTAATTAAATTTGATTTAAAGTGAATGAAAGTAAAATAGACAACAGTGAGATAAATGAGATTACAAAGGAAAAGGAATGAGATTACAAAAGAAAAGGCCTTGATGGTGACAATGAGGGAGTGGTTGTGGCCTTTTCTGAGATAGGTTGCAGATACGGGTTTAAGGCTCGTTGATGTATAGGTTGGTTCAAGATAACAACGAGTACACTAGATTGACTTGATAAATACACTCGATACGTTTTGAATTGAGTAAGTAATAGAGGTTTGAGGCCAAGAGAGATATGTCTTGGTTCAAAATAGCATAAACAGCAATAACTTTATTTGATAAATATGGTTTCTGCGTCACAACTCTCTCCACTTCTCATATTTTATTCATAAATCCATTAGATATAGAATTCCCCCCCAAATGAGTCATTAAACTCAATAGAAGCTATTAAGCTCACTAAACTTGGTATTTTCTTTATAAAATCCATAATTGATTTAAAGCTCATAAATAAGCTCCCAAATTGTATATTTGTCTTCTTCTTTCTCATTAATCAGGCTAAAAGCTCCATGAAAGCCCATGAATATTCATTCCCCCCCTTAAAATAACCTTGTTTGGCCCAAAATACACAAAATGAGTGCATGATCAATCTCACTTAAGCTTTATTATTACTCTTTACACAATTACTCAAAATGCTTCCAAAAATCACCAAACTTAAAATAATCAACCAAAATTCATAAGATCTTATAGGAAAATCAAAAATAATATGGACAATCCACAGTACAATTTTCAAAATTTTCCTCTAAGTATACGCTGCATAGAAATTGCAATAATGGTATAATTTACCCTAAAGCAGGTCAGTTCACTTCAAAAATTCATAACTTTCATTCTAGACCTCAAATGGAGACTAAAACCCCAATATGAAAAGATTAAAAAGTCCCGAAAAACTTTCATTCACAACACAAAATATGATTCCCATAACAGGGTTCCCAAAATGGCGCTAAAATACAAGTGTGTTAGTTTTTAGTCCATTCTGCGCAATTTCGGTAAAATGACGCCGATTCAAAAGCCATTTGAAAGCTAGCATCCTGAACTATCTACCCACCAAAAATCATAATTTTTGGTTGGGCCGTGCATTACCAGTTTATTGCCAAAATCAGCCCTGTTTTCTTGAAATTTCCAACCCTCACTGTTTTAGTTTTTTCCTCTCTTTTCACACAAATTCTCAGCTTAAACCATTATTTAAAAGCATGTAAGCAAGCTTTGGTCCATCCCAACAGTATACAAAATTACCATATCCAAAAGAGATCATTTTTCAATCAAATACCCACATAAACCAAACTTAAGGCTAAATTAATCCAAACCATGCATTATTTGCCAAAATCCTAGTTTATGGCCAACTTGGAGTCTCTCCAACTCATGTGAAATCACCAAAAACATCAACATAAACATCAATAGATTAGAAGATGATCAAATCAAGGATAAAACAATCAAAATCCAACGCTTTAACATTAAGCTTGCATGATCAAAGATTAACCCTAACCTAGCATGTTCCAACCTCAACACCACCATGTTCAACATCAAAATAACTTTTATTTCTTATCAAAATGACATGATCAAGGATCATAAACATTAAAACAAGAATCAAGACTAAAATAAAGAGCAAAACTAACAAAAACAAATTTCAAGATTACTCAGTTTGATTGCAAATAAGTAGAGATAGAGGTGATGTTTAGTGGTTTTGATGATGGAGGATGGTGGCTAACGGTACTAGAATATTGGGCGGGGTCAGAAACCACCGGGGCTGGCCGGAAACTAGCCGAAAACTGGCCGGAAACCACCACAAATAGTGGTCGAAAGCTGCTGCACGTTTAGAGAGAGAGAGAGGAGAGAGAAAATGGAGTTTGTGAGATAAGTTGTATTTGTTTGATTTATCTAATGGTTTCACTGAGTTTTTAACTAGAGAAGCCACCATTTTAGACTAACCATGGCTAAATTAACCACGGTAATTAGTTACATTAATAGGCAATCTTGTTGGGCTTCAAAACGGCCGAAATAAATTGCGTTCGGGAATAAAACTCTTTGTAACGATAACGTTTTTGCATAACTCAAAATTAAATTTTTGTAAGGTTATAAAAATAATAATAATAACAACAACAACAACAAGAACAAGAACAACAACAACAACAACAATAATAATAATAATTTCTTAAACCATAATTATCGAAGTCTACTATCGATTCACTCGATATTTAATTAATCAACCAAATTTTAATTAACAATCAATGAAACTTGAATTGCAAAATGGGACCCAAATTAAATATCCTCTGACCAGGATAATTAAATACGATAAATGAAAGTAGAAAATTTGAATGACATAAGGTAATTCGGTGGATATATAAATTGAGTGCAATTGAATTAATAAACATGATTTGGTTAAGCAAATAAACATGAGTGATTAAATCCATAAACATGATAAATTAAATGAATAAACATGATTAATTAATTAAATAAATATGATTTAAATAAATAAATATGGGTTAGGGTCGGGGTATTACAGCCTTCCCCTCTTAAAGAGTTTCGTCCTCGAAACTTATGACACTTGCCAAATATATACAATGCTGCTTTAAAAAAAACACATGGGTCATTAGTTCCCATTGCTTCCCTTTGAAGAGGTATAATTTTCCCAATGTACTCCAACCAAGGGTGTCTATGTATTGTATAACGGCTTAATCCTATATTTCAGTAATAGATTCGGATACTTCTCACACAATAGCCTCAATGAACTTAATTACTTTGATTCAAAATTGATATTCTCTTTGAAAAAAAAAAAAACCTTGTTACTAGTGAGGAGGTCCTCGCCATTGGTTCAACACCTTATCCACTAATGGAAACTGTTGTATACCCTGATAAGCACTCTGATACTATTACGAGCAATAAAATATGTCATATACGTGTTCGGGTTCAGCAGGCAGGTGCAATCAACAAGCTACAGGATTTAACCTTTCAATGAATCATAAGGCTCCATGTAACTAGTCCCTACTTGTCCTTGGATAGTCGGTCTCTTACTATTTTGATTAGAAAAGCCTTTGAAATAGTTCATAACCCATCTAAGACTTTGGTTATTTCCTTGTTTTCCCAGCACAACTCTTTTGTCAATGTTGTATCACCTCAACATTTACTTGAATTTCCCCTCTTAATGCTTGATTGGCTTAGCTCTGACCTTATACTCAATGGTTCTTCTGGCTCACTCTAATATAATTAGATAGTGCTTACGATTATGCCCTTATCAAAATATCCTCATCTCATATTCCTAATGCATCACATGATCTCCCCTCATTAGACAACTCAAGAATTTGCTCCCGATCAATAATGGGCAATGAAATGACCATGGTTAGAGATGAGAGTGATGAGATTAGAAAAGGCTAATAAAGGAGAGATTATCATAGGGTGGTTAAAATAAAGATAGCCATGAGTGTATCATGAATTTTGAAATATGATGCCACAAGAATTGTGGTTTATAAATATGAATCATAAAGGGTCCAATAAATAATCAACCAAGGAGAAAGATGGCATGGTTATACTGGGGTTTTACTGATGAATTGAAAACAAGATGACAAGCAACTGAGCTTCAACTAGGTGACTTTATAGCCACAAGCAATAAGATAAGTGCAATAGATAGATGGGACAAGCAACGATCAATAAATAGATAGATAGATTAGATAAGCAAAGTACGATAGATAGACAAATAAATTGGACAAGCAAAGTGTAATGGATAGATAAATGGATTGGACGAGCAAAGTGCTAATGGATGGATAAATAAATTAAACAAGCTACAATAGGAACATGTCTTTACTCATATGAAGTCAATTCGAGTACAACAATAAGATTAAATAGAGAATGCAAAAGTTTATTTATCAAAATGTAAGATATATGTGTGGGAGTTGAAGTCCAAACTAAAGAGAATAAGGGGATTATGACCATCACAATCACCCACACTAATGAGAGTTGGATTACATTATGAATTCAGAACAAGTTATACGAGTGTATTATTATGAATAAATGAGATATAAGGTAGATGTATGAATCGGCTTTCAGCGGAATGAATTACAACGTATGATCATAAAATAAAGGTGATGAAGGTCAAGAGCATGGGAATATTGACAACCATATAAGGTTGAACAAAAAATGTATTGCACATTTAACAATGGGTTTGCAAAAACATGGAAGATCACGCTAACAAAAAACATCGGGTTGAAATGCAAGGGAGATTAAACAATATTGGATAGTATCAAGTTTTAAAGATGAGACAAGCAAACAAGAATTACTCTAAATGGGTATTCTTGCAAAAGATAAACTGTGGTTACATGGTTTAGGTGTGATATCCGAACCTTAAATCATTCTTGGAAAAGACATCTGTTGTAGGCATTCAATCCCATAAATAATTTGTGCAAGGTATAGGGCACTTATTTTTGATTGTGATTTGTTCAGCTCTCTGCACGAGTACACAACCATAAGATTATGTCTTTCTTCGTTATATAAACCTAAGGTTCCCCACGGGGACACACTTGATCCAACATCCCTTATAATTCATCCACTGAGTCTTTAATTCTTTGGACGCTATTGGGGGTCTTATGATAGGGGTTTTGAAAATGGATTGAGCACCTTGAACTAGGTTGATCTGCAAATCGATGTTTCTTGGGGGAAAACAGTCCTGAAAGTCCTTAGATGAAACATCTCTAAATCGACTAACTGTAAATATGGATATGGATATACCGAGTGTGGTTGAATCACTAATACTTAATGCATTGCCGACATGATAATTCACTTACTTGCACAATGTAATTGGGGGAATAAATAGGGCTTTTCTTCCCTCGGCCCGTAGAAATGCAAGTTTAGCCAATCCTCATCTCTCAAGCTAACCTTAAGATGCTTACCAATCATCTTAGTTCTGTAAGTACATAGTCAGTTCACCCCATAATGATACCAAATCTGCCAATTAATCTGGATTGAATGTCCAGTGAATATGGTTCCAGCAATACTACTAGAGGCATGTGTATAAAAGATAAACATTCAACTGCCTATTGGTCTCAGTAAATTGAAATAACAGGGGGGTAATCTAAAATGTAAAGAGATATAACCACAACATGAACTCTTGCAAAGATATTTCTTTATTGGTTAGAAAGAACTGACAGTTAAGCTAAATGGATGAAAGGACGAAGAATCGTAATGAAAGAGACAAGGCATAGAAATGACCTGCATATACAAGACATGCAGTCTATTCATGATGGTCATGATAGTGAAGTAAATAATCGATGTTATAATGAAGGTGAAGAAATGTGACAGATTATCAAAGCGACTTTTGAAAGGTCATACGGTATCCATATGTGAGTAAAATGACGAAGATTAGGGTCAGCATTACCAGAAGGAAATTTTTATTCATTGGGCATTTGAAAGGACAATACGTCAAGATGAAGGAGTCATTCTTATGACTGAACATAATGACATCCCTCAATAACACATTTGCAGTAAATGGAAGTCTTGGGTAGGTATATAAATTTCAAAACTACTGGCAGATGGAAATAGCACAATCATTGTCTATCAATAATAAGATAGGCTGTGCTAGTGAAGAAGGGATTACCAAAATAACTTGAGTAACGACATGCTGTCATGGCCATGGAGTACTATGCCACCATGACGTTACGGTGCTATAGAAACACGAACGATATAGGTACATTTAATTGATGAAAAGGCATTAAATGACTGGGTCTGAAGCAACCAAAGGCTTTCCAAGTAATAAAGGAATAGTACCTAAATAGAAGCAAGGAGTTAAAGTAGGCGTCAGTAAAAATATGAATATAGTGATGGCTGAACTGGAAGTAGAATGTGTCAAATATGCTTAGGAAGAACTGCAAATCACACAGTAATGCATATCGGGGCTCATTATAGGCTCCTTTATGGAAATAGAGAATTAAACGACTGTGATTGTCAGGTTTTGAATCACCTATAAGGAAGGTTGCTCAGATGTGTTTGAAGAACTCCCCACAAATGACACATGAAAGTTTCCATAAACACTCCATTATAACTCAAGAGAGTGTTAGCATTAAAGAAATGATGCCTCTGAACAATTCAAGGTAACTAGGGCAAAAATAAGTCAATGATAGGAAGTAATGGGAGCATTGACGAGGTAGGGTTTTAGTGTCAAGACCAGATAATTCCTATACATAGCAGCTTAATCTTACTTGTACCACACATATAACGCCAAGTATCACACCTTAAGCTGCTAATTGTTATCACCATACAGAAACACTCATTGTAGTGTTCATCTCATACAAGTTTACCTGAAAGATATTACCCCACAAGGTATTTCCTTATCTAGAGGTTTACATCTAACTTAATACTGTATTAATCCTTTAAGAAGTTGCAAATGGCATTCCCACAGCGGGTTTCAACTATATATTAACACATCTCAATAAGACTCTCAAATTCTGAGGCAAAACGGACAGAGTTCCACTTAAAAACTGACTAAAACCCAGACTTAAAGCCTTACAATGGATACCTAAAATGGAAAGAAATACTTCAATAGCTTAACGACCACATGGCGGAGTTCATAACTCAAAGGGTCACACACTCGGAGTGCATGATTACAAAAATTTAAACAAATGAGAAAAATGTAACATACAATACAACTCCTAGATAAATAAGAGCATACCTCACTAACAGGTGACCCAAATGGTTCCACACTCCACTTTGCTAATGCTTGAATCTCAGGATATTAGCAAATGTTTGAGTCACCCAAATGAAAATGGTTCCTCCATATATGCCCATACATATGAACTTATCGGTAGTAGCTTATTTAATGGGTCCAACATAATTCATACACACTTTGATAGCTAACTCATAAATACTTGATAGCTCACAGTGGCCCTTACAACCCTGCTCTAATACCAAATCTGTAACGCCCCCAAAATGCTAATGACATAATTTACGAAAAACTGCAGTGACAGACTTAATAATAGAAGACGCTACCGCCATCCTGATAAGGAGAAGGCTCACTAAAACCATTAATCTTGTAACTCAAGTTCAAATCACAATGCCTATTAAACTGAAACATTTTAAGACCAAAGTCCATAATAGTTCAATCTTCAATACAATCAGCTTAATCATACCATATGCTAACTGGTACTCCACACTATACAAGTATATTGAATATAGACCCAACTTGACCCTAAGGTCGATCCCAACATTCATGCTCTACTGAATCAACTGTGAGCATCTGATGACTTCCAAAAGGGCTTGTTGAAAGAAGAAACATGTGATGCTTCATCACTTAAAATGGAAAACATAAAAACAATTTGAAAATGTGAGCAGAAACTCAGTACAGACATTCCTGTATTGTAAAATGAGTATAGAAAAACGGTTGATGGGTACCCGCTTTTGCAATTCATTTAGTTTGCAATAACAATGAAAATGAAAGTAATATGAAACTGAATTACTTATTATTATCTGGATGTGAACCCCTTACAATGATATGATCTATACATAAGTGTACACCTACCAATCCGATCAAGAGTTGGCCTGAAGCCGCACGGGTAAATGATGGGCTGACGCCCTATAGATGATAACTGACGGGGTCACAAGTTAAATGACAAATCACTATATAAACTGATTCATTGATAAACTCATTAAGAGTTGTAACTTGATAAACATGTCCCGCTTTCTGAAGATACAGGCACTAGACATACCTTGAGTCTTTAAAGATGTCATCTGATTTGATAAAAGTCAGCTGTTTCATAATTATCATCTGACTTGAAAAATATGTTCTGACTTGATAACACTAATGGAACGATAATTAGGCCTCGACGTTGTTTCATAAATGTCATTGTAAGTATATGTAGTCAATAAATGATCTTTACTCACATAATTGAGTAAGTAAAAGTATGTGTAACAAAAATTGAGTAATTAAATGGTATACATAACTTGAGCATTTCAATATAACTTCAAAACTAAATTGGTGAAAGTAATTAAATTTGATATAAAGTGAATGAAAGTAAAATAGACAATAGTGAGATAAACGAGATTACAAAGGAAAAGGCCTTAATGGTGACAATGAGGGAGTGGCTGTGGCCTTTTCTGAAATAGATTGCTGATACAGGTTTAAGGCTCGTTGATGTATAGCTTGGTTCAAGATAACAGCGAGTACACCAGATTGGCTTAATAAATACACTTGATACGTTCTGAATTGAGTGAGTAATAGAGGTTTGAGGCCAAGAGAGATATATCTTGGTTCAAATTAGCATAAACAGCAATAACTTGGTCTGATAAATGTGATTTCTGCGTCACAACTCTCCCCACTTCTCATATTTCATTCATAA
>NCQV01087250.1:87-15017 GCA_002740545.1 Lophocereus schottii
AATGAATTGCAAAGCAGGCAGCCAACCAATTTAGGCAGAGATCTTTTAACAATATAGGAATTCATGTATTGAGTTTTGGCTCACAGTTCAAAATTATTTTCATATTTTGTTTTAGGCAAATGCTTAGTGAATCGCCATTATGCTAGCAAATCAGTTGAAGAAAATAAGTTGAGCAATGGAATATGGATGGATCAACAGTGATGTAGTACATGCATATTTTGAAAGCTTCAGTGGATGGAGGTGTAGATTATATGGTGAATTGTTCTACTTTGGTATATAAACCTTATATTGATTAACAGTTGACTGCATATAGTTTGATCATATATGAATGTGTCTGGTTGAAGCCATGCCTAAGAGCAAAACCAATGGTGAACCATTTTTTGGCTCACCAGTTGGGCCTTACCACTGTCACATCAATCCTCTCTTTAACTTTTTGCCTCACAATTCTCACTCTCTCCAATGGCAGGCTTACCACTTTCCCTCACCAAATAAAATAATACCTATGGACCCCACACCTAATCATATTTAATTATTTGAGTTTTGTTTTTTTGTTTGGTTGGTTTCTTGATTTAATTAGTTTTAGTGAAAATAATTTGAACATTATAATTTGATAATGCAACAAATTGAAGGGTCATAAATTTTTTCAAAAGAACAGTGCAAGAGTTTGAATTAAGAAATTGACAGATACCTAAATATAAAAACTATAAGAGTTTGATAAATAAATTAAAAAAGATACGTTGGTTGACATTAAAATAAATAAAAATTACAATATGTGAACAATTGAAAATAAATTACAATATGATGATGAATGAAGACAACTAATAATTACCTTGCTTTCATTTTTTTTTTGTTTTGGCTATTTAGGTATACTTTCTTTGGAAAAAATAATGTGCACCTAATAATTATCATACACAACTAATTAGGGGGTCATAATTGTTAGTAAAAAAACACAAGATTTTGAAAAAAAAAAAGCACACATGCATGAAATTAGAAATTACAAGAGTCTGATAGTGAAATAAAAATAAGATACATTGGTTGACATGGGACGGGAAAAAAATACAATAACTGAACAATTTTAAAAAATTATAATATGAAGATCAATCAACTATCATCTCTACCGCAGACCCGAATTTCGCTTCCATATTTCCTCAATCAAGTCTGCTTGAAGAGCTAAATGCGTATTGGAGTTACGAACTTGGAATAATCATTGAAAGTACATCTCATAGCATGGATGATGATTATGGTTAACAATCGGCTGCGGGACAGTTTCCTCAACAACATCGCAGTCAAATGCAAGCTCGTAGTTGTCTCGCTCGTCCTCTACAATCATGTTATGAAGTATCACATATGCTCTCATAATAATACCAATTTCTCTTTGATCTATCAGACGAGTGGGGCCACGTACAATGGCAAATCGAGCTAGTAACGTCAAAGGCTCGCTCAATATCCTTTCTTACTGATTCTTGACGTTCTGTGAAAAGTTTTTTCTTTGGCCCTTAGGGAAATGGGATAGTTTTAACAAATGTCGCCCATTGTAGATAAATACCATCCGAAATATAGTATCCTATGTTGTACTAATGCTCATTGACGGCATACTCACATTTAGAAGCACGATCCTCGCGCACCTCTAGAAAACCGGTGAGCGATCAATGATGTTGATGTCATTAAGACTTCCAGGCAACCTGAAGAACGCATGCCATATTCGAAGGTCATATGATGCAACGGCTTCAAGGATGATTGTTAACACCTTGTAAACTTGCTTTTGAAATGATGCCCTCCAAGCTGTTAGACAATTCTCCCACTCCCAATGCATACAGTTTATGCTTCCCAACATACCGGGAAAGTCACAGGCTTCAGCAACTTGCAGTAAGCAATTAACATCAGCTTGATTTGGTTTTCTCAAGTACTGCTCCCCGAAAACCTCAACGACGCATGAGGCGAACTTTTCTAGGCATTTCATTGTGGTGCTCACACCAATCTTCAAGTACTCATCAACATAATCAGTTGTACATCATAGGCAAGCATTCGCATGGCTGCGGTACATTTGGTTAATGGTGACAACTCACGCTTTCCTGCCACATCGTACCTCACCTGAAAGTACTCTGAATGATTGCCTAGTGCTTCAATAATACGGAGAAATAAGTGCCTCCGCATTCTAAATCTACGTCGAAAATGATGTTCGTTGTACACTGAATCTTCGATGAAGTAGTCTTGGTATAAGCGGTTGTGAGCGGCTTCTCTATCTCTATTATTACATCTCCTTTGCATCCGAGCTTGCCTAAGTTGCACAAGGAACATCATTTGTTGTTGCACTCGTTGTTGATATTGGACGTACGCCCTCATGATGGGGATCATGACATCATCATCTGATGAAGAAGAGGATGATGCGGAGGAGGACGATGATTCCTCATCAATAGGCAGCATGTCCACATTAAAATTATCCATTACAAATGGCATGCACAACATAATAATGATTATACGTTAATGTATATAAGAGTAACCGTTTTAATTAAACAATAAAAGGCACACCCATTTTGCATAACTTCATAACATAACATGAACTCATGTCTAATACAACACATGGAAAATAAAAGCCATATAATAAGCTATTACAACATACGATGAGATATATAGTTCTCGTAATCTACAACATTAGTGGGGAGGGGAGACATATTATTGATGTCATGATGAGCTTCCATATCTCCTTTGCATTATTTCCGCTTTCCTTTGCTCATAGTATGACGCTTGTTGAGGAGTCATTGTGGAGGTGTCGATCATCATTATTCTATCCTCCTCTCTCCTCATTTTTGCTTCCCTCATCATCACTTTCTGAGCTTTGTTTTTTTTTTTTTTTTTTTTTTTTTTTTGCTGTGATGATGAACTCCTTGAACATTTCATTCATATCAGTGTTGGAAGCCTTTATCTCCTTCAGCTCAGTTGTTACTAGATCAACTTTAGTATTGTTTGCCTTTTGTTTCATCCTTCTCTTTGTAGCTTTCCGACCTTCGGGTCTTTTAACCCCACTAACACCTTCATCTCCAGCCTCTTCGGTGTCAGGTTCAGATCTTTTTGACGATCCTGACCCTGACTTAAGTGGGTCACATATCGCCCGCCACTTTGGCTGATACCAATGCTCCAACTCAAATTGTTTCGTTGTACGCTTAGTGTACAATCTGTGGGCCTCTTGTAGAACCTTCGCATCATTCCACCCACTGTGATTACTATGTTCCACTTCGAGTATAATACATGTCCATTTATTGACTATTGAAGCGCACTGAAGCCATTGGTTGTTACATGTCTTTAAAGTTCATGCTAATGCCCCTTGTGGACGGTACTCATTAAAAGTCGAGGCCATCCTATTCCAGAAGCTAGCTTTCCTTTGGTCAGCCCCAACAATAGGATCTATGCCTACATTCATCCATGCACAAATCAGTTATTGATTTTCGTCAATTGTCCGCTTCTTCGCACCACCAACTGTACCTCCCATTACTTCCTTCACGTCCCCCTCATCAGTACTTGCCTCAATATTTGTCTCAGATTGTCCTAACCTGACCAGTGATCTTGTCGGTGTGGATAAGGGGGTGGAGCTGCTCCCCGCAAAAAGGTAATTTGGATGAGGAGGTGATGGTGGATCGTAAGGAGGGTAGTATAGGCATTCACTACCGTGCACATTGAAAGATTCTTTATGTGTTGATGTGTAATATGGTAGAGGACATGGTCGTGGATTCTGACTTAAACCACTCAGAATCCTCGAGCTAAGGTGGGGTGGGTAATATGGATGATGTGGATGATGGTGGTAGTTTTGTGGCACATAAGGGGGTAAGAGACATGACTATTGTGTGCAGGGATTGGGATAGCACTATTACCCCCCACTTGGGATGAATCGTCACCCTCAAGTAAGCTCATAAAGGTCGGGGGAGTGTTAGAATCCATATATCAGATGAAATTATCACCTACAAATTTATTAACAAGTGCCTCAAGTAACATGTTTATTTTAATTCTCATATGCATTTAACATGTTCATTTTAATTTGTTAGTAGTATATACTTAAAAAAAAAGGAAACCATTCACTTTATCAAGTAACATGTTAATTTTAGTTATCATATACATTAACATGTTCATATTAACAATATATATGAAAACAAATTAAACAATTCATTTTATCAAGGAACATGTTCATTTTAATTATCATATACATTAACATGTTTATTTTTATTTCTTAATAACATGTAAAAAAAATGAAAACAATTCACTTTATCAAGTAACTTGTTCATTTTAATTATCATACACATTACTATGATCATATCAATAAAATATATGAAAAATAAAGGAAACCATTCATTTTATCAACAAACTTGTTTATTTTAATTATCATATACATTAACGTGTTCATTTTTAATTTTTAATAACATATAATAAAACAAAAGAAAACCATTCACTTCATCAAGTAACATGTTGATTTTAATTTTTAATAACTTGTTCATTTTAATTATCATACACATTACCATCTTCGTTTTAATAACATTTATGAAAAACAAACGAAACCATTTATTTTATCAAATAACATGTTAATTTTGGTTATCATATACATTAACATGTTCATATTAATAACATGTATGAAAAACAAATTACACCATTTATTTTATCAAGTAACATGTTCATTTTAATTATCATATACATTAATATGTTCATTTCAAATTTTTAATAACATACAATTAAAAAAACAAGGAAATCATTCACTTTATCAAGTACCATGTTCATTTTAATTATCATATACATTAACATGTTCATTTGTAATTCTTAATAACATATAATTAAAAAAAATAAAGAAAACCACTCACTTTGTCAAGTAATTTGTTCATTTTAATTATCATACACATTACCATCTTTATTTTCATAACATGTATGAAAAATAAAGGAAACCATTCACTTTGTCAACTAACATGTCCATTTTAATTATCATATACATTAACATGTTCATTTAAATAACATATACTCAAAAATTTTCATTTCCATATTCATTTCCATATTCTCCTATTTGTTTCACACATATTCCCCAAATGTATTCATTTTAACAACCACCTACTTAGTAAGCGTAACATGCTTTAAAATATTAACGTAATCATATTTTCATGCAATATTTAAAACCGTCATGTCAAAATGTTTCCTAAAAATATAATCATATTGTGTTAAAAACATATAATCAAATTTTAATTATCTTACCTTTACAAAAATAACATTTAATCATTTTATATTATTCTACTATATATATGATCTCATAGCTACTACATTCGTAACATATAATCCTTATAATGTTTACCATATAAACTACCACATAATAATATTTTCTAACAAATTAAAATTTAATTTCCACCCCCAATTAAATACATATCTTACACTATATGCCATTTCATGAACATTGCCCTCTATTTTACCAACACATTTGAACAATTAATTCATAGCTACTATATTAAAAACATATACACATTATAAACTTTAATATATCAACAAACACATAACAAACACATAACAATAAATTAAATTGTTATTTACAATTGTCTTCACTTCTTCCTTAACAAAATATAACACCAATAACTTATCTATAAATACAAAAATAACAATGTTAGTCAAATAAAATCTCAAATTTAATATACAAATTAAGTATTTAAGGAAGCTAAAAATAGAAGTTCTTACTATTTTTCTCACTTCTTCCTTGATAAATTAACTCAATAAAGATGCAGACGAAATGACAGATTTTTTGAAGAGGATGGACGAGTGAGTGAATTTGTGAGAACAAAATTGAAACTAATTTCATGAATTTATAACAAAAATTATCACAAAAAATTTTAAAAAAAATTATAATGGGGCAGAGAGACGTTGGGCCAATGTCTCCTTGCCCAACGGCTCTCTGCGATTTCCTTTGCGTTTGTCTTTTTCCCAAACAACCCAAGTAAAAAAAAAAAAGTTGGTCAGCGGCCCAAAACGACGTCGTTTTGGGGCACTAAAGGACAAAAAAAAATTAGACGGGGCACCTCATGCCCCGTAGTGGCTCGTCGAGCTGCCGTCACCCATTGCAAATACCCAAGACTTCTCTCTCCTTACGTGCCTCTCTCTCTCTCCTCGAGCGAGCCGACCATTATTCAAGCTCTAACTATATTATCTCTAGTACACATGCTACAAGCCTTGTTCTTTGGACGGTGGTAATGCACAATCATTGGAGTTATCAGTTGTAATTGAGAGAATTATAATAGTGATTGTAAACAGTGAAATATGCTTAATTAGAAGGCGTTACAAATATCAACAATCAAAAATTAAAAATTTCTAAACTGAAATTTTGAATCACTATATTTGTTATTTGGATTTTAAGTTTAATTCATATTTGAGGATAAATGTTTTGGATATAAAAAACATCTTATGTTAATTTTGCCATTTCAATTTTAGGATGTTGAATTGAATTGGGGAGATGTCAACAAAGAGATATAGGTTGCTCTGTAGATTTTGTTGCTTTGAAATTTTTAGATAAATTTTGTAGTTATCATGGCCGTATTGTTTTTTATTTTTTGGCTTGTGGTGGGGCTTTAGTATGTGAAAACCAAAAATAATTGAGTAAAACAACATATCAAAAGGGAGGTATGAATTGTTTTATATGGAAATCACTCGCGCAATATTCTTTAAAGCATCATGTAATTGCTTTTTTTATTTTATTTATGCAAATTTTGTTAAATTTGAGCTATGATTGCTAACGAAAATTTAAAGTTTCATATGTACATCGAATTTTTTTATGAATTTCAACTTTGGTAGATTACATCAATAATTTTATCATATTAGCTTGGTCATTTTGTTCTGCATTGCATAATTTAGAAGAGCTAAAATAAAAATAATTTTTGACGAAGATTACTGACGGACTCCATCATAAATTGTGACGGAATTACTAATTCCATCACAATTTTTGATGGAGTCCGTCAGTAATCCCTGTAAAAAAAATATGGCACCAACACAAACCCAAAATCCTCCAAGGTTTGATGTGCGAGCGTTTCTGCCAGAAAGTATTCGGACTATCAGTTTATCAAATTTCCATCAGTATTACACTAACGGATTGCCAATCTATCAGTATAATCTGTCAATGAGAATTTTGACGGAATGTCAATTGGTCAAAATGTTTCCATCAGAATTTCTGACAGGTCAGTCGAATGTCCATTTTGATCAGCGATTTTTAATAGATATAAAGTCTATCAAATTTCCTGCCACTAGGCCGATTTTCCATCAAAATTTACCCATTTTTCGGTCAAATTTTTTGTCTAAACTAAGCCTTTTTCTCATAGTAAAAGTCTCCTTCGTCTTCCAAATCTATTGTTGTATTCCCTAACTCTCCTTCTAGTCACCTTAGATCTTTGTCTTAACTCCCAAAAGCTGGCCATACACATGCAACTAAAACCTACACAGCCTAAATCCCCTCTTAAATAGCTAAGATCTACAATTGATGTCTCATAATCCCCTCCTAACCAAACTATTGTTGCACCTGCACAACCTAAATGTCAAAAACCTTCATCTTATCAGCTGGCACAACTTTTAAAATTAGGGATTTCAGATTTAATTTGGGGCCTACATTGATTGTGGATTTATCTGGTTACATCCCTGTTTTCTTCTCAACAACCTTTATACTCTCAGCCTTCAACTTCTCTACCATTATTTCCCTAACCTTTATCTCCATGTCAGCTTATAACTAAGAATGCAAAATCTTCACAACCTATTATTGAATCCTTGGAGGACAATGATGTTGATCTAGGAGGGCTTTCATCTTATGATATGAGAAGTTTGAGTTAACCAACAAGTGTTTCAGACTATGATGTTGGTTGTGAGAGTTGTTTAGATTATAAGGATAAAGACAATAGTGGTAGTGATGAAAGAGAGAGCGATGAAGCTAGTAATGATCATGTTGATTCTGAGGTTTGTTCTGAGTGTGGTTTTGAGGGTAGTGATGAATACTTGGTTAATTGAGATAAAGTTCATGATGATGATATTGATAGTGACATAAAATAGTTCTTGCATTCTATAGTAGATGATGATATCCCTAAGCACATCAAGGTTGCTGATGTTGTTGGTGATGATGATGGAATGTCAATTCCAAGCATGTGAAATAAGGTTGATAAGAATGGGAGCATGTGGGCAAGAGATCTTGATGGGAAAGTGCCAACTGGGGATATGTTTGTTGACAAAAGACCAATGGGCTAAGGTCATTAGAGAGTGTGTCATTCAAGAGGGGTATTTACTTGAAGAAGGTTAAAACTGATAGGCTAAGGCACATTGCAATGTGTAGAGGAAGAATGTGAATTTAGGGTTCATGTAAGCAGACTTGGTGATGGTACAACTTGGCAAGTGAAAACCTTGAGGAATGTGTGCAAATGTCCAAGAGATATTGAGAATAATATGGCTTCATATAGATGGATTGCAAAGCAACTCTTGACTGATTACAAAGTTAACCCTAACCTGTAAGCCCATTCCACGCAATAGCTATGTATGGAGAGGTATGGAGTAGCAGCTCCTTAGTAGAAATGTAAAGCAGCTATAAAACTTATGAAACCATGGATCGAGAGGAAGCATGATGAGTCTTATAGTAAGCTACCTGAGTGTATAGAACAAATTAAGAAAGAAAACCTAGGTTGTATTTGTAATTGTATGTCTGAAGCCCATAATTCAACCCAATTTTCAAGAGGTTGTTCATTTTCCTTTGAAGACATCATGACAAGATCCAAGAGGTTGCAGGCCTTTTATAGGAGTGGATGAGTATTTTCTAAAGGGACTTTACAAAGAAGTGTTGCTAACATCTATTAGGTTGGATGAAAATAATGGCTATTTCTTTATGGTTTACTTCTTTAGGGCCTTAAAATTATGTCTTGAAGCTGTGGATTTATCCAAGATGACCTTCATTTTTGACATAAGGTATGAAGCTTGACTAAACTATGTGCTGATCATTTTCTATTTTGACACTATTTTCTTTTTTTGTTTTAGGATTCCATTACAGGGTTTGGTTTCATCTTTGGAAGAAATTTTTCCAGAGCCTAGAAGAAGGATATGTTGTGTGCATTACAATAAGAACTTCACCAAGGACCACCTGGGTTTGTATGTGCAAGCTATTTATGCTTAAACAGTTTTCTGTCATCACACTCTATTTGAAACAACTCATCACTCTTTAAATAATTTTACAGGTGTAAAACTGCATATGTTGTTATGGACAATATGCAATGCATACAACAAGTAGGTTTTCAAGCAAGCTATGAAGGCCATAAAAATCAAAAGAAGCCTATGAATGCCTAGGTAAAGAGGAAAAACAACTGTGGACAAGGTAAAAAGCTTCTATGAATGGCTATGTGAAGAGGAAAAGCAATTGTGGACAAGGTGAAAATTTGAAGATGATACCAAATTCCTCGACAACACCACCAATTTCATACTCTTTCAATGGGAAGACTGAAAAGTTCAGGTGTACTCCTATATTTACATTGTTGGAGGCAGCGAGGAAAACACTTATGAGTACTATTGCAAAGAAAATTTGAAATTGCCAATGGGTGGAGTGGAAATCTATGCCCTAGGTTCACATTCATGCTTAAGGAGATTGAAATATAGAGTAGGACATGTATAGTTATCCTAGCTGGTAGAGGGGTATTTAAAGTTGTGAAAGGGGATACCCAATTCAAAGTAAACCTCAACTCAAAGTCCTTCACTATAAGGAGTGGGAGATCTCAGGTATACCCTATACATATGTAATTAGGTGTATTCTTAGGGAGAGGCAGGACCTTGAATCATATGTAGATGAGGCATATACTGTTGAAAAATACAAAGCATCATATGATGTCATTATGCAACTCATATCTGATCTATTTTTTTGGGAGAATAGATACTGTCCTCGCTTAGGCCCTCCCGAGATTCAACTAAAGAGAGGCAAAACCCAATTTGAAAGGAGAAGGGACATAACTAAGAAGAGGAAGAGGTTCACTAGAAATTCAGCCCTTGCATGCAGTGTTTGCTAATAGTATGACCACAACTCTAGGAGTTATAAGGGGGATGTTAAACAATTGATATTGAAAGGAGAAGACTAGCCCAACTACAAGAACAAGAGAGGCAAGATAAAGGTTGGCAAGCCACCCAAACAAGGCTCCAAAGCAACGAAGGATGTGACAAACCATGCATCCATATCAACAGCCCAAGTATCATCCAAGCAAAAAAAAAAATAGTTAACTCCTAGTTGCTAAGTATTTGATTTTGGTGGTGACAGCTGAGTGTGTCATTTTGGTGGTGGTTGTTGAGTGTGTCATTTTGGTGGGTGCTTAAAGAGATTATTGTCCTTTTGGTGGTGGACTTACAATGTCCCTGATATTATATGCTATTTTTGCATAGTTGACTTGTTGACGTACAACTTAACTAGTAAATGTCCTAATTATATTTCACTATGTTTTTTGGTTTAGGATAGAGGACTCATAATGTCGAACTCTGTTGTTGCTTTCATCAAGGACAAGTACTTTATAATGTGTGTTATCATTACTTAAAGTATTAATCATACTATTATGTTCACATAAACAACATCCCATTAATTGATTACTCAAAACAAGTAAATTTCACATAAACATACAGTCCAAGCCTTATAATTAGAAAACCTACAACTTAGAAAATCAGAACATCATATTGTTCATTTTATAACAACAATAATGGTGATAGCCACCATCACACAATTCTAATCTCAAATTCTCAATCCTTCCATTGACGACCGTAAGTAGTTTTCTTATCTCTTTCACTTGATGCATCATGAGTGCCATGTTTCCTTCATCTTGCTCCGCCATTCTTGCTCCTTGTAGGGGCTTAGCCCATTTAAAAATTTATCACATTGAGAGCATTTAAAAAATAGCCTCTTCAAATTCTCAGGAAACCTTGAAATTTTGATATCCACAATCCTCCCACATGTTCTACGTATTACCTCCATTTTGTGTTGAGCATACGTTTCTTTCGATCATCCACAATTAGATAAACTGCGCACTTCTTGAATGACTGTCAGTGTACAAATTACAAAAATATTAAAATGGGATGTGTGCACACCATTTATATGATTACATTGCAAATTATCTGACACCGCCAAAAAAATTATTAAAAATTAACAAATCATTGATCTCATATAAATTACCAAAAAAAGAAATTTCTACCCAACAAAATAAAAATTATCCAGTTTAAATTAGCAAATTTAAACAACCAACAAAAATAAAATACAATTTATTTGAAAATTAACAAGAGCCCATAATTAAATATATAAAAGAAAACATTTTACAAAAGAAAACATATAGAAAGCTTGCATACCAAACTACTGAGAATAAAGAAAGTGATAGGTAGACGGGCAACAGGAGAGACAGGTCTTGTTGGAGTCTTGCTTATAAAAAATACATATAGAAAGCTTGCACTTAGTTGGAGAGTTAATACACTCTAAAGTCCCCTCTTTCTCTCTACTATTCATTTCAAGGTAAAAGATTCATTCTTTCCATGGCTCGGATTGTTTTAACGATTAGAAGTAGTAGGATTATGGGTGAAAACATTGTATGCATGTTAAGGGAAGGGTTCAAGTCGGGATGGGTTCAACTCTAAAAGTTATGATATAACCACCGTTTAGTGCACCCAGAATGTAGTCTAACTTCACGGATTTGCTGGTAATTCTTGGACTCCCCAAAAATTATTTAAAAAAATTAGGATGATAGATCTCTGTGTCCTCTGATTGGGGAATTTTGAATTTTGTAAATCGGAGCTAATACCACTGAGTTATGGCCATTTTACAGCAACTGCGCAATTCTAATAGTCACTGGGTCATTTAAGGGTTTTGATTAATTTCGAGTTAGTGAGACCTAGAATCTCCTGATGACCATAAAAGAAAAGTTGTAGTTCAAAAATTGGCCTTTCGAGAATAGGTTAGATGTAAAAAATCTATCCTTGGGAGTGAAAGTTATAGCCACTGGAAGTTTGGCTTGTAATCTGTGCTATAATCTGGATAAGCGGCTACATTAAAACCAATTGTAAGCCGTGAGACCTGTTGAGGCCGCTCGCCTGTTTATCCTTAAAACTAAGTGAGTTTGATTGAGATAAGTGTATAACTGGTGCTGAGACTAGTAAGGTGTCTTCCATGATATAGTGGAACTGCATGTGTCTTCCCTACCCCTAAAATGGTTTAAAATGAATTTGTGTGCATGTTTTGACAGTTAGGGGTTGTTTTTACTGAGTTTATCTCATTCTTTTAAATGTTTTTTTTTCAAGTGAAGTTCATGAGCATGGGGAACAGACTTCGGTTTAGAGGAAGGATGTGATTCCTAAGAATTATAGTCACAATTAATAAGGCTTAGATTGGTTATGTCTTAAGATAAATATTGTTTAAATATAGACAATTTGATGTTTTATGAACAAGATTTGAGCTTGTATTTTTAATTTAATATTAAGTTACTCATTAGAGGTTTTATGCGATACTTAGCCTTGTATTCCTTAGCAAAGAATACAACGGTAACACCGCTTAGGCTTTTTCGCTGCTATGTAGGTTAATATTAGTAAATAAAAAGGAATTAGAAATTTCGGGGTGTTATATAGTGGTATCAGAGCTCAGATTGACTGATCTGAAGGCTCGCCTAAAATATTGAAATCATGATCTGTAAACATAGGATCATGTCTGCATGTACTTAATTACTTTTGAATGTATGTCTGATTTGAACTTGTTGATATATAGGATGAACGGTGCATGTCATTGTGATTGCATGGTTCGTTGTTGTCTCCACCAGAGAGTGGAAAGGAAACCTGAAGTTAACCTAGTTAGCCACCTACAAAGAACTGAGGATGTTATACACGTGCTTTTAGTGAGGGGCACCAAATGACTGTTTGAGTTTGAGGACAACCATGCCCTGTTTGTTCTCTTGACCCTCCGAGGTGACCTAGCATGGCATTATAAGATTAGCAAGCTCCACCCTAAGACCAGAGTGTTCCATTACTACAATACGTGTTGTTTGTGTGACTGGGATTGATGGGAATGAATATAGCGGAGTTAGTGGATTGACTAATCAAGATAGGCCTATATGATCAACCCCTTACCCCTAACACTGATGATGAGACCCCAACACCTCGGGAGGAGGAGAATATTGAGGATAGTGCCACCACAAAACCCAAACGACCTGAGGAGGTGGAGTTTCAGGAGGAAAACGACCTTAGGAAGGAGGAAGAGGACCTTGAGGAAAAAATCATAAAGAAGGAGGACCTCGAGGAAGAACCTATGGAGGTGGAGGACCCTAAGGAGGAGCCTATAAAGGAGGATGATCCTGAAGAAGAACCCTTAGAAAAGGAAGACCCGGAAGAGGAACCAGTAGGTGCATAAAACCCTAAAGAAGAGTCAGCTGAGGAGGGAGGCTTTGAAGAATAGTGGGTGGGGGATGAAGACCTTAAGGAAACAACTCTAGACCAGGGCTCAGGGGAGATACCCATAGAAGGGCCTGACATAGAGAGGATTCTTGCAACTGAAGAGGAACCCAAGCCTGAAGTTGCCCACTAGAAGTGAGGAAAGTGTGGAAGGATGTGCCGGGGTAACTGCTCATTAGATACTCCTGGGTAGTAAATGTTAGAAGTTTACTTAAAGATAGGGTCATTAGTCTTTAAGGATGGTACTATTCTTTCCTTTCTTTGTTAACAAAGTGAACTGAAAAAGTTTACTGAGTCACTTATGTAATGGTAGTATGTGTGTGAGTAATAGTTTTTTTTAATTTCCGATGCATTGAGGTTTTCATTGAGTTACATAGATACAACTGCTTGTTATGAGTAATTGAGAATTGTGTACTTGAGGTATTCATGAATACTATTACTGTTAAGGGAACATATGTGAGGCATGTGATGATGAGACACTAGGACTGGGCCATATGATTATGGTGATTGAATGTAATTGTGAACAATACTGTCTGACTGATAATGTGATACTAAATTGTGGTGAAATATATATTGCGAACTATTAGGGAAATGACTAAATTCAATTTAATTCTCAATCAGGATGTCAGAGAACAATAGCAAATCTCAAAGCGAGCCCCATCCCACTCCAAGGCCTAATATGAACTTGGACATTCCCATAGCCATCCTGAGGGAACGACTGGTAGCCCTTCGGCTCAGGAATGAAAACGGGCTTCCCAGTTAAGTGGATGAGACTAACCCGCCCAGTTGGACGGATCTCATGAACCTCTTACTGTTGGGGCTGCTGCAGAAGCAACGGGAGCAATTACAGCAATAGAGCAAGCACCTATAGAAGATGGTGTGGCCTAAAGAAAAGAATACAGAGGAGGACCTATATGATTCCACTGTGAACATGGAAAGGGCAATGAAGGAGAAAAATGAATACTACAGTGAACAGCGGGGGAATAAGTAGAAAAGGGACCACAGAGAAAATTTCCACCCTCAGGGCCAGTACAAGAGGCCTCTCGGGAACTAGTATAATAACAACAACATGCGTGGGGGCCAGCAAACCAACAAGCAGCCTAGAGTGACGTACAATGCCTTTGAAAAAAACGGGGCACTATACACGAGACTGTCGTGCCAACGAGAGATGCTACCGCTGTGGGAGTCCTTAGCATCAAGTGAGGGACTACCCGCATCCACCATCTCCTAGAAATTAGGGCCCTAGGGGACAGCAACCTCAATAATATTGCTCGAACGAGGGTGGGCAGGTGGCCAACTCGAACTATGAAGCTCGGGCACCTCAATAGAATCAGGCAAGACCCCTTAACCAACCACCACAACACACAAGAGGTAGAGTCTATGTTATGTGCAGGGAGGACGCCAAGGACGGTCCAAACATGATGACCGGTACATTTTCTATTAAACCTCAACCAGTAGATGTCTTGTTTAATTCCGGTGCTACGCATTCCTTTATTTTTGCCAAGTTA
>NCQV01087255.1:0-10097 GCA_002740545.1 Lophocereus schottii
CTCTTTGTTTCTATTTGTATTTTCAACCCCATTTATAGCAAATAAAGGGATAATACGAGTTGGTTTTAACAATAGAGACATATTCAACTCTTAATATGTTTAATCTGAACTACCCCACCAATTTGAATGAAATTGTAATAGCTGAAAGCTATTTTAGAAGACAACAAAGATAGTGAGAACTTGGTATTGTAATACCCAGCCCATTTCCTGGTCGGTTTAGACTAGAAACAGGCTGAGTTTTTTTTTGTGTTTTCTATTCCAATAGTATGGGTCACACTGGTTTGCAGACAATGCGACTTCTTTTGGCTATAACCTTCTCATCTTGCCTCTGTTTTATGTTTTAAGTTATTATTTTTACCCTAAAACATTTTTGAGTCTATTTTCTAATGGCACTAATTTTATAACTTTTAGATAGGTGTGACAGAATATATAAGTAAAATAATAAACATGTACCATTTTTGAAAACACATCTTCGTAATCAAGTTATATCTTTTTTGTTACTTACCGGATTTTGATGCATAACATCTCATTATAAAACTTATTCAATGAAAAATATTAATATCTAAACTTAATAATTTTTTATACAACCTGGAGTGGGGTATGGAATTAATCCCATATAGGCATAACATCATCAATTTGGGCCTATTAGGGCTATTGGGTTCTTTTAGCCTTCAGTGGGCATATTTGGGTTTAGATGTGTGGATTGAGGTATGTTGGCACATTAAGGCTCTTCATTTCAGTATCTGAGGCTCTCCAAGTCTTATTTGGTTGCATTATCATTATCGGATATTTTATGAAAGGAGACAGTTTTCAGGTGTCTATAGTTAGCCCATACTTTAACCGAGTCCAAGTAATGATAAAGTCAAAATAAATATCTTTATATGTGCTTAAATTCTTAAAAGTGATGACTGCTCAGCTTTGTCACTAGAAGACATGAAGATTTATGCTTATCCACTTTTGTTGTGAGGGCTAATGACATGATGCTTAAACTTGGGCATTGAGGGTCCTAAATCTCGGCATCTACCCACTTTTTCCATGATAAAAGATGATGGTGAAATGTTCCACTGTATTGGGAACTAGCAGTGTACCATTTACCGGGAGTCAACCTGTAACGGCGCGAACCTAAAATTCTTGTTAACTACTTCAAATTACCCTAATCACAAATTAATTAAGTTGGACGCTGCATTTCAATTTTGCATTTCAATTTCTCATTTCAATTTCTTATTTTATGTGTGTGTGTATATATATATGCGTCGCAGGCTGAAACGACGACGTGGTCTCGAAATGAACCTTGCAATGCTCTTTAAGTAATTCCTTCAAGTTCTAATAAATACTTAAATGCTCGCATAGTAGTAATAAATAAGTAAATAAATAAATTAAATAAAAGTGCCTAATTGTTAAAGGACTAATTTGCGAATTAATAATAATAAGGAATAAATAAACAAAAATAGTAATAAGGTAATAATAATAATAAAAAGGAACTGACAATGTCCTTCCCCAAATTTATATCTAAAGGCTGTAAAATTCAAATTTATTACTTCTAGCTGAATTACTACTTCAATTATGTATATATAATCATATCTAAAATTATGTACAGATGCATGTAATGAATAAAATAAAAATAAAACAAGCAGGATAAATACAAGGAAAAATCTACAAAAGGGGTACGTGCCAAGATATAAAAAAAAGAAAAATAGAAAAGGAAAAAAAGTAATTAAAAAAACGATCTAAACTAGATAAATTAACCAAACAAAAACCAAACCTAACAAAAAAAATCAATTAAACCCAAAAATACTATCGCCTGCTCTACCCGACGTCCCCCCTGTCTCCCCTGTTTCGCAGCTCGCCCCCTCCCTATCTCTGTTCGTTCCCGCCGGCCACCGGCCCGTGAGGCCACCACCGCGCCTCCTCCTGCTGTCGTCCAACCAAGAGCCACCGGCCCCGCCCACTGGTTTCTCCTCTTAAGTGTGAATTTGAGTGGTTGAGAGATGAAAACCCTAACCCTCCTCAATTTAATTTTTGATGTTTTAACTTTGAATTCTTGCGTTGAATGATGTATTTGGGCTTGATGAATGCAAATTTGTGGTTTTCTTGAATATTGATTATGAAATTTTAGTTGATGAAGAGAAGTGGAATGAACTTGGTGTCAAGAGGGGTAGTTTGGTGTAAATATTGAATTTAATTGTGATTAGTTTGATGATGCTTAGATTGTTGTCATGAATAATTGAAGGAATTTGTGGGTTATGTATGGATATAAATATGTGAGATATGCTTCTTATATGTAAATCATGGGTTGGTGATTAGAAGGGAAATTAAGATTGTTATGATAATTTAATGGAGTTAAGGGGATGCCATTGCATATTTGAGTAAGATTAAAAAAGACAAAAATCTCTTGGAAAAGTGAGTTGTGACTATGGTTTGAAGGATTAGGGTTTAGGGTTCGAGTAATGTTCAGTTAATTTTATTGAATTAATAATGTTTAAATGAGGTAGTGGATGATTAAATAGTGATGTATGTATGAAAACATATATAAGATTAGTGTGTGTGTTAAATTATGATCATGACTTGGTTATTTAGTGATTTGGGGCATGTATGGTGATTAGGTGAATTATAATGAATCTCCGAATAAAATGAAGGAAAGTTTGATGTGATAATGTTTAGTAGTGTTTAGTAGTGGATAGTAATGATGGGTGGGTGATTGAGGATTAGATGTGGATGAAGTTGAATTCTAATTGGGATGTTTAGTAGTGTTTAATCAAGTCTTTGATGATAATTGAACGGAAATAAGGAAATATAAGCATGTATGCTACATTGTTGTATAAGTTATGGCAAAATTTATTTTCCAAGTGAAGATAATGGAGAGGAGAAGGAAGGGAGCGGTAGTAGCTTTAAATGTTGGAAAGTCATGAACTAAGTAAGAAGCTTGGCAAGATCCTAACTTACAATTACTAAAAGAAAAGGAAAAGGAATGAGTAATTACGCATTTAGAGCTACCGAGGACTGTGCTGTTAAGTCAAAAAATCATGCATTGTTTTAATAATTATTTTAATTATATTATATATATTATTGCGTCTAATTTACTTTATTTTATATATTTTTCAGGTTAGTATTAATTTAATAAAGAGGAGAAAAGATAACGTCAAAGCTCGAGTTTTACACGCTTGGCTATAAAGACGGTCCAAAAATAATAATTATGGAGGATATTATTTCCATAATTATTTAATTGGGCTAGGATTTCAAGACTTGGTGAAGAGTTAAAAGTCTTCAAACAAAGTTCTCAAGATGTGACCATGGTAAATCACATCTTTATCAGCAATGTCACCTTTTTTAGGATCATCAACCTTTTTACAAATATCTCCATTGGTTGAAGTTTTGTCAAATTTTTTAGCTTGTTCTTTAAGCCTGTCATGAATAATATAGAAAAGGCCTAGTTCAGTTAACCAGAACTTCATCTGTTGTTGTCTAAATAAGAAATTTTTCCCATTAAATTTTTCAGATTTGCTAATCAAGGCTTTTAGTGCATCCATTTTTCCAAATTAGTAGAAAGCTAGAATTTTTCTCTTTAAACTTGTTGGAAAATAAAAAATATAAATCGCAGAAATTAATAAACAACCTTTGAGGGAATTCTACTATTTAGGAAAGCGACAATAAATACGAATAACAACTTAACAAAGATAATAATAAGATGAGGTAAGAAAGGCCTGAGTCGAACCACAGCGTAGCGCTCTCTTTAGAGAGGAATGCCCCCGCTGCACTGGTTAGATATTGAAGATGCAGCCCTCTTTCAAGATTCGACAACTTGCCAGTTCTTCTTGAATGAAGGGGTCTGAACCCAGAACCAAGTTTGAACCCAATGCTAAAAAAAAATTGCGTGTGGAATTTTTAAGAAGGTGATAAGAATTTTCCTCAACAAGAATACTGAATCAATTAATAAAACTTATTAATAGTTATTAATGTAGAGGAAATCAAGAAGGAACTTTTTTAGAGTAAAAGATAGAGCATTAGAAAGCTATAGAGATGCTTTTTGTTTTTTGTATAGGAAAACCTTAGAAGCACTAGGTTATTTATAGTGAAAGACACTATACTAGTCGTTGCCCATCTTTCCATATCCCATAAAAGTCTCCGGAATTAGTGGATGAGAACCTACCATTTAATGAGTCAATTAGCTACTTTTACTATAGTCCGTGACAAAACAAATCCATACAAAAATAGTAAACTTTTAAAATAGAAATATGTTCCCATGACTTTAGAAATTAAGCCTTCACATAAACTAAAAGATAAAATAAAATAAAATAAAATAAAGAATTTCACTTTAGAAATTTTAAATCATAACTTTCCAACAAATAGTTCACAACAATATCCTCAATCTCCTTCAGGTCAGAACAATCACCAGTATCATTTGATAGTTTAACAATGTGAATCCTGGCGTGTCACATATTGGTTCAAGAGTCGAACCATCTCGTATTCGAATCCCCATGCTTAAGATAGTTTGATCGAGGTCTTTGCCAGCATAAAATTTCTTCTTTCTTCCTTAGCACCTAAATCTCCTCCAAAATATCTCTTCTAGCCAAAACATCGTGTTGAAGTTTCAGTTTATTTCCAGCAACAAAATTTCCTGCCCCACAAATCGTCGTTCCAATTAGCCAAAGCTTTAGAACAATTATCAACCTTTGCTAAGAGACATTCCACTATAGGCCTGGGCAGTGGGTAGGGGCCCCACTAGACCACTTGGGTTAGGCCCATAAAAAAGGGTCAATACCTATATTAAAAGATAAATGGGCTGGGCTTTTAACTGGTCACTTAATTAAGGGCAAAACTGGGTCGTGGATCAGGATTTGGGTAACCGAGCATTGACCGAAATAGAATTAATTCAGGCCTTGACTCGAGTACTCGCAATATACAAGACTGTTGGCCATCGACGTGTAAAAGCCTTGCTCGCCAGGTCCTATACTGCTAAAAATTCTCTTTGATTCTTTTCGAACTCTCTCTCAATTTCTCTAAATTTTTAGTTCGAGATCTCTCTCTACAATTTTTCGATCTCAGACTCAAGTTAAGGGGAGAATTTATAACGCTGCTAAATTAATCGATGAAATTGCTAGGGTTTTTGATCTTTGCTCAACCTGAGTATTCGCCATTGCATACTGGTTTGATTGCTTCATGGTAAACCCTTTTCAATCTTTGCACGCAAACTGAATTCGGCGAAAACCCTTTTCTTTCAGTGAAATTGCTAGGGTTTTCAATTGGTGAATTTGCTTGTTATCCAATGCTTGCTATTTCTATGATGACTAGTTATCGGGACTTTAGTCTTTGCGTATGATGGGAGGTGGTCACTGGTCAGACTCATCAGAAGTTGTGACTCTAATGTATAGATCTGAATTTGTTTGCTCAAACTAGATCAGGGTTTTAGTCTTTACAAACATACAAACTCTGGTTATTTTTCTTTGTTTGGGGGGTGTTTAAGTTTCTCTATAGAAGCAGCTTCTTCGCGCTGATATTTTAAGAATTACTAATAAAATTACCAACTTCAAGATTCTCTCCATGCCGCTCAACCACGAGCCATGGAAAAACCCTGGTCCTCAAGAAAGTGATCTGATTCAATGATCAAACAAGAAATTCAAGCATAAAAGTGTTGATGATCCATCTCCTGAACCGATGAGGGTTCATGGTACTCAAGGGCATGCATCCGAACACGATAGGCCCCGCTGCAAAGGAAAGGACCCCAAACCAAGGTCATTTGTTTCAAGGATATAGTCGTAAGAAATAACCCTAATATTTCCTTTGACAATCTCAACCTAGAGAATGAAGAGAACCTCATTTCAAATGAGGAGGAAGATGCAGATGCTGGGGTTGAGCAGGATCCTAGATGTCCTACTACTAGACTCATAAAGGAACAGAAGCGCAGACTTAGACACCCTCGATGTAATGCATTGATTGTCAAACTCTTTGAAAAAGGGGTTGGTTACATGCAATTAAAGAAACGGCTTAAAACCTTATGGAGCCTAAAAGGAGATTTTTCTCTCATCGACATTTGATGTGATTATTATATTACAAGATTCACTAATCTGGATGATCGTCACCATATCATGAATCAAGGTCCTTGGATGATTGGGGACAACTATCTTACGATTAGAAGATGGGTCCCTAATTTTGTGCCAAACAAAGCACCTGTCCAACGTCTTATTGCCTAGGTACGTATCCCTAATATCTCGATTGAGTACTTCGATAATGACTTTCTACGTACTATAGGGGAAAAGATTGGTAATGTTGTTAGCATTGCTAGCGCCACTACTAATACGAAATGGGGGAAATTTACCAGGCTGAGTGTAGAATTGAATTTATCCAAGCCCTTATTATCTAAGTTCAAACTTAAGAATAGAGTTTGGAAAATCCAGTATGAGGGTCTCAGAATGCTATACTTCCATTGCAGTAAAGTGGGACATAAGGAGAATAATTGTCCAAATTGCCAACAAATGCAGGGAGGGATTTGGAGCCTGGATGTTTGTGAAGAAACCGCAGAGGAAGAAGACCCAGAAGAATTCGGGTAAAGATGACACCAATGGGCATGACTCGAACCCAGGGTAAGTCAACCAGGGATTAGAGGAGTCAACGGAGCAAGGGAGAGTTGCCAAGAATAAAGCAAAAAAAATCCAATCATCTAGATTCTACTTCCTTTAATAAAGCGAGTACTTCGGGATCAAGGTTTGATATTTTGGAAATAGAAGAAAACAATGATGATATGGATATATTGGAGAATCTACAGGCTACTAGAGGGGAGCAAACAAATGATTTCGAGAATCAGTTGGAAAATACTAGAAATCGGGGCAATACCATTGCTAGTATATCCCAGAATATAGGGCATATGATGTTAAATGGCTCTGTTAGAGACTTAGCCAGAAGTGCCTTTCGGGAGATTATTAAGCTCAATCAGAAACAATACGAGCCCAATAAGCTCACACGTAGACCTCTAGCCCCTTAAACTGCCAGAACAGTTCTGAGAAGCCCATTAGGCCCCGAAACCCAGTTATTAAGCAGCACACATGCAACGTACATGCCCACCCAAAAAGAAAATATGCCATTCCTATTCTCTTCCCTAGTCAGCCCCAACGCAAAACTTACATTCCAGAAGACAGCAAATATGGATTCCTCGTAGACTGTGGCAACAAGACAAGCATCTAGTTGGGTAAAGCCAATTGCCACCAAAGGGATCCTAAATCCTCTCTCCTTGCAGCATACGTATGATCCACCTATGGCACCGAACCCAGGAGAGGGCATTCAAGAGGATATGGTCACATCTGGATTTGGTAATTTATACACAGGTGAATCCGCGGATGACAATCCCACCTCTAATACTCTTGGAGATGGTAGTTATGGCGAACAGGATGATATGCAAGGCTTGGAGCATAGAGATGATTCCATTCCCCAAGACTAAAAAAAATTCGATCCCCTTCTTTTGTGAGGTTTCCAATGATTAGACAAAATCCAAAAGATGCATCTCCCTCTTTTCTTACTTGGAATGTCCAAGATGCTGCGAAAAAGGAGTTTTTATTGACTCTTAGGGAGCTCATTCACAAATATGATCCTAAGGTCCTCACCCTAGTGGAAACAAAAGCAAGAGGAGCAATTGTGGATAATGTTTACAGAAAAATTAGGTTCGAAGGAGGACATAAAGTTGAAGCAGTGGGCTTTAGTAGGGGTTTCTGGGTGCTTTGGCGTGATGATGAGCTTACCTTAAAAGTTATAGAAGAAAATCCTCAATTTATCACCATAGAAGTCTGTTGCAATAATTTCATAATATGGGTCTTCTCAGCAGTTTAGGCTAGCCCTCAAGAGGTGCGAGGACAAGAACTGTGAGATAAGTTGGGCAGTTGTGCTGATTCGACAATGCATCCATGGATGCTGGCAGGTGATTTCAACGAAACAGTGTCCATGTATGAGCGCCACAACTATAGTGAGGAGCTCAGAATGAGATGCGATAATTTTCTCCACTGGATTAATAATCATGGCCTAATTGACCTCGGTTTCTTAGGCCCTCAATTCACCTGGAATTGAGTCAACTCAATTCACATTTGCAAGTCTACTCGGTTGGATGGAGGCCTGTGTAATGATAGATGGAGAATGGAGTTTCAAGAGATAGAGGTAAGCCACCTGTTTCAAAATCAATCTGACCACTACCCTCTGCTAATCGCTCCTAATGGTTTCACACCAATTAACACACTCAAGTGGCCATTTCGGTTCCAAGTGGTATGGCTTTCCCATGATGAGTTTAGGGGTTGTCTCAAGGAGAGCTAGAAAAATCAGGTTCCATTGTACCCTTTACTTCACCAAGTTGATGAAGCCCTTGACAAATGGAACACACAAACGCTTGGCAATTTGTTTCATCACAAGAAGGAAATCTGGGCTAGGCTAGAGGGTATCCAGAGAGCTCTCAACTGCCATCATAATAGATCACTCATCAAATTGGAGGATAAACTATGTAGAGAACTGGATAAGGTGTTGGACCAAATTGATATCTTCTGGTTCCAAAAAAAATTGTGCTGAAGCTATAGGGGACGGTGATTGTAACACCCGATACTATCACCTGTCCACTATCGTGAGGAGAAAGTTTAATCGAATCAAAGCTTTACAAGATGTTTAAGGTAATTGGTTCTGGACGACGAAGGTATCAAGAGGATGGTAAAAGATTTCTTCTTTTCTCTTTTGTCGGATGACAACACCCCATTCACTCCCTTTACACTTTCAAAGGATTGCTTTCCTAGACTGAATGCTAAATATCAAAACAGGTTGAACAAGCCTTTCATAGGGTACAAAGTCAAAAAGGCACTTTTTATATAGATCCCTTTAAGGCGCCAAGCCTCGATGGGTTACAAGCCCTCTTCTATCAAAGACACTAGGACATGGTGGGAGATCAATTAACGTAATTGGTTTTGATTGTCTTGGCTGGACAAGAGATGCCCAAGGGGTTCAGTGATACATTCCACACACTCATCCCTAAGGTCTCAAATCCTCAATCGGTAACTCAGTTAACGCCTATTGGCCTTTGTAATGTGACCTACAAAGTGGTGTCCAAGGTACTGGTTAACCGAATTAAACCAGTCTTAGACAAGCTTATTGCACCCACTCAAAGTAGTTTTGTACCAAGACAACATATCACTCATAATATAGCAATCGTCCAAGAGATGCTACACTCAATGCACAGGAAACAAGGCAATTTGGGATAAATGGCCATTAAACTGGGTCTCAAGAAAGCCTATGATAAACTCAAATGGCTGTTTATCCAAGAAACCCTTGAGGAGACTAAATTACCTCAGCAGATCATCAAAGTGATCATGAAATGTATATGCAATGCAAAACTCAGCATTCTATTGCATGGGGAAAGAACGGAAGGCTTCTCCCCCTCTAGAGGTTTGAGACAAGGAGAGCGACTCTCCCCGTACATCTTTGTGTTGTATATTGAAAGACTCAACCATATAATTGAGGAAGCAATGGCTAATGGCAGTTGGAAACTGATCTTTGTAAGCAAGAATGGACCTTCATTATCTAGCTTATTCTTCACGGATGATCTAATTCTCTTTGGAGAAGCATCTATGGCACAAACCTCTATTATTAAAGGCTGTATGGATAGATTTTGTAAAGCCTCGGGATAGAAAATGAGCTTCAACAAATCAGTTATCCACTTCTTGAAGAACGTCAAGACCCAGTTAAGAGAGGATATAAGTAATCATTTGGGCATTACGACAACAGAGGACCTTAGAAGATATCTAGGCAAGCCCGCTATCCATAGAAGAGTGACTCGGTGAACATTTCAACATGTGTTGGATAGGATTGACAAAAGATTGGCAGGTTGGAAAACTAAATTACTGTCACTCACTGGAAGGGCTACTCTTATCCAATCAACCATCTCAGCCATCCCCTAGTTTTTGATGCAAACTGCAAATGTGTGATGAGTGTGATAGAAAAGCAAGGAAATTCTTATAGGGGGAAAGCTCTAAGCAAAAGAAAATCCACAAAGTGGCTTAGGAAAATGTTACTAGACCGAAGGAAGCTGGAGGTTGAGGTTTAAGATCCATGAGATAAGCTAAGCTGGCCTTCATGACTAA
>NCQV01087256.1:7139-19593 GCA_002740545.1 Lophocereus schottii
CTAGTTTAGCTATTGGTTTGGTTTCATTTTCATTATCTTTTATTTAGATAATGTAATGAGTTATATTGGAGTTTGCTCTATTATCTTAAAGTTTGCTAGGCCTTATGAAATCATGTGAGTTGTTAATGATTAATTATATTAGCTTTTCTTGTAATGAATATGTTCAGTTTTAGCTAGAAATGAATTAGATTAATAGTTTTTGGCAATAATTTTATCCTCATCCCTAAGGACACGACCCTCAAGTACTACGACAATTGCTGTATGCTTGCGGCTTTAAATTACACTCCAAATGCTCGTACACTAAGCACATTAATCGTAGAGGCTCATTGCTTGATATGCTCATCTTGCTTTTGTTGTGCCAATAGCATACTCTCCATCATGGCCATTAAGTTAGATTTTTGAGGTGCTTGTTTAGGGTAGGGTGGTCTTTGAAATCCAGGGATGGTCTAGTGTTCCTATATAAAAAATCAGGGTGATTCCTTCAACCCGGATTGTAAGTGTTGAAAAAAGGGTCATTGGCTGGTCTAGGTTTATAATTGCTGACATATTGACTTGGTCACTAACATCTTGAGCAAGAGGACCCCAACTTGGGAATTCATAGACAAGGGATTAACAGAACCACAAATTTCTCATGGTGGGGAAAGGCCATTTGAATTAACAGAATTCACATTTAAATGTCTCAACCTTTGAGTTGTGACATCCACATTAGTAGAAAGTAAAGTGAGAGCATCAAGTTCTAAGTTACCTCTAACCCTCTTGGGTTGGCTTCTTTCATTAGACCATTGGTAGTTATTAAGTGCTATATCCTCAATCAAGTTATAGGCCTCATCTTCCGTCTTGCTCATCAAAGTGCCACCCGCCGTCACATCTACGGTAGACTGCACCGGGTGAGTGACTCCATTCAAAAGGTTTGAATGATCATCCACTTTTAGAGTCCATGATGTGGGCATAACCGCAATAAATCTTTAGACAGCTCCCAAGCTTCATCTAGTGTCTCATCCTCCCGTTAGGCAAAGTTGTGATTTGATTCCTTAAACTTGCTGTCTTGTTAGAAGGAAGGAACTTAGCAAAGAAAGCCTTGGTGAGCTAATCCGAGGTGGTTATCGACCCCAAAGGCAATGAATCGAGCCATACCCATGCCTTGTCCCTTAATGAAAATTGAAACAATCGGAGTCGTATGGTGTCGGTTGAAACTCGATTGACCTTCAAAGTATCACAAACCTCTAAAAAGACCGAGAGGCGGAGATTGGGATCCTCTATCGGGGTGCCTCCAAATCGAGATTGTTGCACCATAGATATAAGAGCCGGTTTGAGCTCAAAATTATGAGCTTCCACAGTTAGCCTTATAATACCTGAAGTGGTCTCATAGATACCAACGGTAATGAAATCCCAAAGTGTCCTTCCCTAATCTCTTCCACCTGCTACCATTTTTGAAGAAACTTCTTCGGCGTTGAGCCTGTGCTTATCGAGCCTTAGTTTTTTCCACCTCGAATGAAAAGTCCTTTCTATCCATGGATCGAATTCAAAAGGGAAGTGACTTTGCATAAAAATGGGGAAATCTTCTAAGCACCACCACAACCATTACGAAAGCAAATTAAAAAAAAAAACAAAGAAAAAGAAAACACTTATTCAATCTATAAAGGACAAACTCAATATTTGACAAATTGGTCCCTGGTAATATTACCAAAAACTTGACTCTTCACAAGCACATGGGTGTTGTACTTTAGATTAAATACCGTTCCCACAGAGACCAATGTAATTATTGAATTTATCCTTTGAAAATGCAAAAGAAAATATATGTTGAGTTAGGATATCTTCTAAATTAATCTATCGCTAGATGAAATGCTATTTACTGATTTAAGAATTCTATCAATTAAAAATGCCTAGTGATTTGTTTCACCAACGACGAATTAGATCCGACAAATGAAGGTTGTGCTTACTTAAGTTTAGATAAATCAAAGGCTAATAATCGCTTATAATCTAATTCTTTCTTTCAAAATAAACTGAATTATTTAGACTAATCAAATTGTTGTTCTTTCAAAGGTTCACGAATTAGTCCAAATTAAGCATCTAGATTTTCGAATTTTCTCTTAACATGCAACTTTCTTTGACAAATAACTATGTAAGTCTAATCTTGTTGACGCAATAGATTTCTTGACCAAGTTTGGGCTAAATTGCTCACAATATTCACACCACAAGATATATTAAAACGACCCAAATAGATTAAACATATTGTACGATCTAGTTTCATTGTCTGGCTATCAAATCCGTAGACTAAAGAAAACTACTCACTCATGATTATTAAACAAATAAGAAATATTCTAATTGAGTTTAAAGAGTAAGAAAAGAGAATTGGCTTGGCAGCAATGGAGTTCTTAATAATTCTTCAATCTTCAAGCCCTCAAATTGCAAGTGATCTTCTTTCCAACCTCCCTTTTGCTCCAAAAATGATAAAAATACAAGACTTTTTGAGAGGTTTTTGGGAAAAGTTAGATAGGTCTTCTGTTCTAGCAATCGGGCACGCCTAGTTATTGCAACCAACGAACATTCTCAACCATAAACCAAGGAAAATGAATAGTTGCAGCTGTTGTAGGCCTGCCATGGATCGTGGCCTCTACCAGGAACAGTCCATGGAGGCCTATGTCTCTGTTGATTCTGGTTCTTCTTCCCCACCATGGGTATAGTGGTTGGGGCCATCGTTGTTGAGTCGAAAACTTGTCTTCTGAAGGTCAATGCTTGGTCAAAATGGTCTCAATACCTATAAAAAGCATCAGAGAAGCAAGTGTAAAATGGGAATTTGGGGTATAAATTATAAACATAAAGCTCATAAATTCCCTAAGAATGCAATAAATGACCCTAAAATAATGTAATCTATAGGCACTTATTAAACTCCCCAATGCATAAATCGTTGCCCGTCCCTAAGCAATTATGAAATCATAATTATGATGAAGAAACTCCCTCGGTAAACATTAATATCATCATCAATAGCCAAATTAATCCAAGAGTCAGCCTAAAAGTGAGTTAAACTATTAAAAATGAATAGGAGAATTACGTTTTTGAAATATAGGTAGAGACTATCACATCAAATATTGAATCAACCACACCCAAATCAACTTAACACTCATATTGGCACATGGAAGAGGTAGAGATAGAAGAACCAGTAGATCCTTACTTTAGCAATGAAGCACTCATTACTCATGTGTTTTAAAGTATAACTTGGATCTCTTAAATGTCATTCCAAATAATCAAATCTACCATAAGTTGGATAAGACTCTCAATCCACCATAAATAAAATACAAAATACACTAGGCAATCATGAGGGACTTGAATAAGGTTGTAATTGGGTTATTGGTAAAGGCTTAGATGGAACAAATATTTTGAGATTGCGGAGCTAAAATCCAAAGACTAAGAGTAAAATCATTGCCTCCCAATTTTCTTTAAAACAAACTTAGCAAACCATGATATGTCAAAGATATAAACAAATACCCTTAGTTGGTCTAAAATTGAGAGAAAGTGTTAAAATAATCCAAATGCCAAAATCTTTAATTTCACTTCTTTTTTATTCTCTTTTTTTCTTTTTGAGTCTCCGCAGGGTCACGGGTGTTATAATTTAGATTAAATATCGTTCCCACAGAGACCCATCCAATCTACTAAGTTTACTCGTTTAAAATGCTCAAAAAATATACGTCGAGTTGCGATATCTTCTAAAATTATTCTATTACTAGATGAAATGCTATTTATTGATTTAAGAATTCTATCAATTAAAAGCACATAGGGATTTGTTTTACTAACAATGAATTAGATCTGATAAATGAAGTTTACACTTACTCAAGTTTGGATGAATCAAATGATAACAATCATTTATAATTCAATTCTTACTTTCAAAATGAACTGAATTATTTAGACTAATCAAATTACCGTTCTTTCGAAAGTTCATGAATCAGTTCAAATTAAGACATAGGTTGTCAAACTTCCACTTAACATGCCACTATCTCTCAGTATTAACTATGTCAAGTCTAATCTTGATCCAATATCGGATTTCTCCTTCTAGTACTTCATCTATCCATTTGATAATTTGCAGGCAAGTTTGGCGCAAAAAACTCACAACATTCACAACACAAGATAGACTAAAATGACCCAAAAAGATTAAGCACATTATTGATAAAGGTGAAGGATCTAGTTTCATTACCTGCCTATCAAATTTGTAGACCAAAGAAACCTACTCACTCATGATTACGTTCATTGTCTGTATCTTTAAGATTCAGCACCATTTTATCAAGTTATATTATCATTTGATGAGCATACCAATGAATCCGTTTAATCAGAGATTTGCCACATAATTAGTAACCCTGTTAGTGGTAGGGTGATGGCCCTTTAATCAGTGATACGTCTCGATGTTAGGCCAGGGTTCCCGATCGACCTAACAGGTGTGCACCTAGTAATGGATCGTCATATCTATCAAGGGGTTCACTTATAGATAATAATGAGCAATTTAGTTTTATGTTACTTATATTTCCATTGCTATTACGAACTAAATGAATTGTAAAGGCGGGTACCCATCAACACTGTTTCTATGCTCATTTTACAATACACGAATGCGTGTACTGAGTTTCAGCTCACATTTTCGAATTGTTTTTTATGTTTTTCATTTTAGGTGATGAAGTCTCACTTGTTTCTCCATTTAGCAAGCCCTTTTGGAAGTCATTAGATGCTCACAGTGCATTCAGTATAACATGAATGTTAGAATCGACCTCAAGGTCAAGTTGGGTCTATATTCAATATACTTATGTAGTATGGAGTGCTAGTTAGCACATGGTATGATTAAATTGATTGTGCTAAAGTTAAACTATTTTGGACTTTAGTCTTGAAGTGTTTCAGTTTAATAGATATTCTGATTGTGAACATGAGTTGTAAGATTGAATGGTTTTAGTGAGCCTTGTCCTTATTGGAATAACAGTAGTGACTTCCATCATTAAGTCTTCTATTGCGGTTATATATAAATAAAGTAATTAGAAATTTGGAGGCGTTACAGTAGTTATGATCGATCAGACTACCCTCGGGGTGGTCATTAATTGTGCTAAACTATAGGTAGGTTGCAACTACAAAAGGAGATGAGGGATCACTCGAAACCTCAAGGTCATCATAAGGCATATGATCATAATGATCATGCCCTAATGGAATTGGTGTCTCACTTCTAACATCAAAGTTATTGCAAGACCTAGCCTCAGGTGTAGCAGACCCTAAACTAAGGTCAATATTGAGTAAACTCTGCAAATAAATTTTCCTATTAAAGGTAGCAAATGCCTCTAATCTACGTGTTCTACCAAGCAATGGAATGGTCAAAGGAATGACAATAATTACATGAAATGGGAGCAAATGGAGTACGAGAGTGCTCATAAGACATAGCACCAAACTGACCCTGATCTAAAGGCATAGCATGCATCACATAAGGGTCGAGAATAGGATGACTAAAAGCCTCTTTACAATTTTCATACTCCATGTATCATGAGCCAAATATTCAAAGAAATCTCAAACTTCATCAGGAGTCTTAATGAACAAATATCTCAAACCTCCGAGGTACACAGTCTCAACATAACCCCGATATTCATCATTAAGACCCTCAAAGATCACTTGAAAAATTTCCCATTTCTCAAAACAATGATCAATGCATTGAGAAGAAAATTCATTCAATCTACTTAAATATCACCAAAATATTTCGCGCTTAAACTAAGGAAATAGAAAATTACCATTTGGTTTTTTAAAAACAAAAAATTTTAAGTTTTTCAATTTTCAGGGATTTTCA
Organism: Lophocereus schottii; assembly: GCA_002740545.1. Taxonomy (NCBI): domain Eukaryota; kingdom Viridiplantae; phylum Streptophyta; class Magnoliopsida; order Caryophyllales; family Cactaceae; genus Lophocereus; species Lophocereus schottii. The sequence continues at coordinate 12,943 of NCQV01087256.1, forward strand.
AATTTTTTCCAATTCTTTTTCAATTTTTTACTTTTCCAAATTTTTTAGATTTCTGAAGATCTAAACTAAACTAAGTCACTATTAATAATGAAATAAACAAAGTAAAACAAGATCTATGCAACTAATAAGAAAGTAGCTAAGAAAAAGAAAATGCGACCTAATCTCTTATCGGGCGCTAAAAACTTGTATGAGGATTTCGACTGTAAATTTAAAGCAACAAGCGTACGACTATTGTCATAGTACTTGAGAGTCGTGTCTTTAAGGACAATGATGAAATTAGGGACAAAAACTATTAATCTAATTCGTTATGAATCTACTAAAACTAAACATATTCATTACAAGAAAAGCTAATCTAGCTAATCATTAACTCATATGATTTCATAAGGCCTAACAAACTTTAAGGTAATAAATAAAACTCAAATATAACTCATTACATTATCTAAACAAAAGATAAAATGAAATTAAACCAATAGCTAAACTAGATTTTTAACAAGGTTAAGTAAACAAATACTTACTGAATGAAATAGAGAAAAGGGAGCAAGAAGCCTGTTTTGCCAAGCCATAGAAACTGGGACATGGGCTTCCTTACCAAAGTAAGCTTTGAATATACGAAATTGCAATCTAAAAAACAAATCTAACATTCCAAATCGAATAGAAGAAAACAAATCTGTGCCCTAAATTACTAAACTGCAATAAAAAGTAATAAAAACCCTAAAAAGTGAAACCTGGAAACTTAAACTAAAACCTATATTCCCTACATCTGTGTGCTGCAACCTCGATTTATACTCAAACCTCTTCAATCTTGGCCCTTCGATCGTGCCTAATGTGGACGGTGCTGAAGATGATCCACTGGCTGATGGAGCGATAGTGAAGTGGATGAGGATGATTGCAATAATGGTGGTGTCAATGGTAGTGTTGCTATGGTGCCAAATGGAGAGAGAGAGAGAGAGAGAGAGAGAGAGAGAGAGAGAGAGATGAGAGAGAGATGAACAGGGATGTCAGGGTTCTTTGGTCTGATGAACTGAGAGAGAAGAGAGAGAAGGAGAAATGGAGGGTAAGCATGTAAGATGAGCATGGAGACAGGGTAGATTTTAGTTTTATCTTTTTTTTTCTTTCTTGCTCTCTTTCCGTCATTTCTTTCACAATTTTTCCTGATTTTCAACACCTAAAAAAATTAAAGAAATTAAAATTTAAATATAATAGTTATTTCTAGCATAAATTAGGTAAAAAGATATCGTAAAAGTATCGTATTTTGGGCGTAAACATGTAGTACTCATAATAAGATGTTGGAAGCCTAAATTACCCTACAAGCTACCCTTTCATCTACATCCCAAGTAAGCCCGAGCCTAATCCCAAGAGCACTGTAATTATATTATCTTAAGAGGTGGATTAGAGGGTACTGAGGGTGCATGGCTTGAGGATGATGGTGAAGAGAACAATGCAGCAAATGAGAAGAAAAGTGCTAGGCCTGAGACTCTAACTTTATGAGAGGATTGCAAGGTAGTCATTCCCAAGTAGCTTTCCGCTAAGACTAAGGACCCAGGTAGTTTTTCAAGTCCTTGCATAATCGGACATGTTAGCATTGATAGGGCCTTATGTGATCTTGGCTCTAGTGTTTCTTTGATATCCTATTCTATTTTTCAGAGGCTAGACTTAAAACAATTGAAACCCATACCTATTTCACTCTAATTAACGAATAGTTTTGTGAAGTACGCTTTGGACATTTTAGAGGATGTTCCCATTAAAGTAGGTTATTTCTATGTGTTTAATGACTTTGTTGTTCTTGATATGGCCGAAGACGCCTATACCCAAATTATTCTTGGGAGGCCCTTATTAGCCACTTCGAGTTGCAAGATTGATGTGAAAGGGGGTTGTTGACATTTCATGTGGGGGAGTGTCATGCTGAGTTTAGCTTGTTTGAAGACTAAAACTTTTCCCCCTATTTAATCGCTTGTGGTGAAGTTATTATTTCAGACAAGAATGTGAAGTCTGATGAGCTATCTCCTAATGATTCTCCTATGTTTAACTATGTGTCTACTAAGGATCTTGGACTTGATTGTGGCAAGGTGGTTTTGGAAGCCCATTTGCCACCTTATATAGTCAAGGACGATCCCTTTGATTTTAATGAGGATTCTTTGACCAATTGTTGTAGGTTTGCCCGAGTACTAATGTCCTTGTCTCCTATGGACGGAGTTGAGTATGATTTTGATTTAGAAGTGGAGTTTGGTAGTGGCCACTCTGATGGAGTCCACTACAAGACTATTTTGTATACGAACCGTGCTAATTGGCATTACTTGACACTCAAGAAGGATCTCCATCTCGTTTAGTTGAGATGGTATTTTCTTTTGTATGATTTCAACATTGAGATTCGAGACAAGGTAAGTCGGGAACTGAGTTGCCCAGTCCATCATCAGACACATTCATCGATCCCAAGCCAGAATAGAGGAGAAGGTTGAGCTCTCGACCCTAAAAGAGCCCTTCTTGGGAGGCAACCTAAGTCATTTTATAACTTTTCTTTTTATTTCATTATATATAGTTGCATCCTTTCATTTATTAAAAAATAAAGATAACAAAAAATAGAAAAAAATGAACACCAAAAAAAAAGAGAGAGAGAGAAACGTTACCACGGACCCCTAGTGGTGTCTACCATGGTCCGTGAAGCCCCTGCCTAGAAACCCAGAAAATTCCTGAATAGAGCTAACCATAGAGGGCTACAGCTCGTGTCGGGCCTATTCTCCATGTGCAAAGGTTTCCTTTGCCCTTTAACCTAAATTTTGCACAAATCATCTTCAACCTTCGACTCTTTCTCTCTGTAAACTCTCTTCTTCTCTCACAAAAACCTTCATTAAGCACCCACCTTTCCCCTTTCACATCTTCGCCATTTCACTTAAATTTCTTCCATTTTTCTCCATTTTCTTCACCTTAACTCCAAGTCTCTCTCAATTCTTTTATTTCTACTCTTATTTCTCTCACATTCTTCGCCATCCATAGCCCACATCTTCCATACCACAAATTTCTCTTCCCTTCTTCAAATTTTTCACTTTTCTTCCACAATTTCCTCCCCGTTACCTTTATTCACTCACATTTCCTCATTTCCCTTCCTTTCATCCCATTCTTTGTAGTTAGGACTTCAACCAAACACACCCATCCACATTCCACATTCATGGCTCTAAAAAGAGAACCAGGACTACTTAAGGAGCGGAGAGATAGAATCAAGCTCCCCAACGGGTTTTTTGAACATCCACCAATGCACGAAATCAAGGTAATCTTCCTAACCCACTTGGTTTAACTAACTGCTCATATTACTAGATACAATGCATTGACTAATAAGCTTGTTATTGCTATGGGTGAGGATTTGTTGACTAGTTTAGGGTTGCTTGATGATATTCGGTGGTTGTTTGTTCATGAGGACATGAGTCAATTTTTAGAGACTTAAGACCATATATATCGTGACTTTACCATGGAAGTTTTAAGTACTTTTCATATTGAAGTCGTGAGTAGTCCTTCATGGCAAGAGGGCTATATTTCATTTTATATCAATAGGGAATTCTATGAGTTGAATTTGAGTCTTTTAATAATTATTTGAGTTTCCACATAGTTTGGATTTAGATCGATGTCATGTGCCTTGAGAGTTTAATTCTAATGCTTTTTCGTTTATAATCACTAGAAATTGCCAATATGATGCTAGTCACTCTAGAGGCTCCATTATTAGGAACCCTTGCATTAGAGTAGCCCAACGTGTTCTTACTTGTGGATTATTTACTGAGGAGGATAGTTTGAATGTTCCTCATTTGTCCAAGCTGTATTTCTCACATAGCATGTTGGAAGGAACACATATTACCCTGGTTCTTTCTTTGCCAATCAATTGTTGAGTGCAGTAACTAGTTGTGCCAAGACGATAGTGATTGTGGTTCTTATCACCTCAATAGCTAGGTCGGTTGGTATTGCGTCCAACCTTAACGATAAAGTGTCTGGGTCTAAAAGGTTAGCACTAACGGCTTTCGAGCAAATCAAGTTTTGCACAATGAAGGGTGGTCGTATGTGTTGGATTTACCCTGGAAAAAGACTTATGTCTCTTACAAATATTGACTGAACAACTCTTTTGAACTTGGGCAATCTTTCACTGATGCCTAGTGATGAGACATTAGTTCATCCCACACCCCCACCTCCTCCACACCCCATCTGGGTACCTATAGTTCATTCCAACCTTCCTCTTCCCTGGACTACACCAATATACATGCTGCCCTCCGATCTATGCAATCAGAGTAATATTCCTTACAAGCTTATGTCCAAACTTAGTATGCCACCCTTCATGACTTTGTTCAGGAGCAGCACAATGAGCTCCGTGGGATGATTGCTTTCCACAATCAATTTTCTAGGACTTTAGGAATTATCATGATACTTGGCATGATTGACATATATCTCAACTCCAGCTTCCTTCTTCTCGCCCTCCTCCTCCTTTTTAGTTCTACTTCTGTTTCCCCATTGATTAATGTCCTTGCATTGAGGACAATGCTTTTTCCAAGCATGGGGGAACTGAGTGTTCATCTGTGAATATGTGTATGATGTGAATGTGTAAATGGTTTGCATATTAGATTGTGCATTTAGGGTTAGTTAGAGCATTTTTAGTTGAGCATTTAGGTTTCATTCTATTTTTAGGAACATTTTTTTTTTACTTTTTGCATATTAGGTTTAGCATGAATATAAAAAAACAAAAAATAATAAAAAATCAAAAAATACAAAAATCATGAGATGAAGTCTTTAGATTAGATAGCTTTCTTTGGCTTAATTTTGACCTTTTAGTTATGCCTATTTGTGAATAAAACATATTTGATTATGAGTTCTTGAAATGTGTTTCTTGATTTGACCACGATGTTTAATGTGAGTTGATTACCCCATGAAAATTTGCATGAGTAATTGGCATGTGACATTCAATGAGCTAGTTATGCGTCCATAGTTATCCCCTGAAGCTTTAAGCATGAATAGACTAATTCATCAATTTTAGTCTCTTATTCCTTCTCATGTGTGACTCTTCCTTGATTCTAAATTTCTAGACTTGCTTTGACTCTTGTTAAAGATAACATTTAGCATGCACATTTAGGTAACATGATTGAGGCATTCTTTGAATTAATGAGCAACATTGACCAAATAGCCACCTTTGCTAAGCATGATATACCCATTGATACCCCTTTGAGCCTTGACATTGTTTATTGGTGTAAACCTCTAATATAGCCTTTGGCCAAATACTTATCTACCTCATTTAGCTAAGACTATAAAGTTCCATTTCTTGATTTGGAGTGGTTTGTGGGTAGTGATATAGGATGTGGTTTCTCTGGAGACAATTGGGTTGGTAACTATAAATTTGTTAGGAAGTGTTGAAAGGTACTTAATGTTCTTTGCCATGATCCTTCTCATAGAAAAGAAAAAAAAAACTGGCAAAACAACTTAAAAAGAAAAAAAGAGAAAAAAAAAAGAAGTGAAATAAAAGATTTTGGCATCTCGATCACTTCAACACTTTCTCTCGATTTTGAACCAACTAAGGGGATTTGTTCATATCTTTGACATATTAAGGTTTAAGGAGTTTGTTTTGAAGAAAATTGAGAGGCAATGATTTTGCTCTTGGTCTTTGGCTTTTAGCCTTCATAATCCCAAAATGTTTGTTCCCTTCTAAACCTGTACCAATAGCCTAGTTACAATCTTATTCAAGTCGTCATGATTGCTTAGTGTGTTTTGCATTCTAATGATGGTGAATTAGAGAGTCTTACTAAGCTTATGGTAGATTTGATTCCTTGGAATGACATTTAAGAGAACCAAGTTATACTTTAAAACACATGAGTGATGAGTGCTTCATTAGGAAAGTAAGGATCTACTGGTTCTTCTAGTTCTACATCTTCCATGTGCCAATATAAGTGTTTAAGTTTTAATGTGATAGTCTCTACTTATATTTCGAAAACTTCATTCTTCTATTCGTCTGTAATGGTTTAGCTCACTTTTGGCCAACTCTTGGGTCGATTTCACTATTGATAATGCTGCTGGTGTTTTCCTGAGGAGATTCTTCATCATAGTGTTGATTTCATAGTTGCTGCGGGAAGAGCAACAATTTATGCACAGGAGAGTTTGACAAGTGCCTATAGATTCAATCATTTTAGCATCATTTTGCTGCATTCTTAAGCTTGATGCTATAATTTATATCCCAAATTCTCATTGTACACTTGGGCATAGTTCTTTGATACTTTTTATAGGTATTAAGACCATTTTGACCAAGGATTGAACCTCAGAAGACAAGTTTTTGACTCACAACAGATGCCCTACCAAACCACTATGCACATGGAGAGAAACAAGAACAAGAATCAACTAAGATAGAGGCCTTCGCAGCACGGCCTGTGGCAGGCTATAATAGTCATAACTATTCATTTTGCTTAATTTTGTGGGTGAGAATGATCATTGGCTGCTATAAGTATGCATGTTCGGTTGCTAGAAAAGAAGACCTAACTAATCTATCCTGAAAATCTCTCAAATACTCTGGTGTTTTAACATTTTTGGAGCAAAAGGGAGATTGGAAAGAAGACCACTCGCAATTTGGAGGCTTGAAGATTAAAGAATTATCAAGAACTCCATTGTTGCTAAGCCAATTCTCTTCTCTTACTCTTT
>NCQV01087272.1:13008-23639 GCA_002740545.1 Lophocereus schottii
AAAAAAAAAAAAAGAGTACTGCTGCACATGCTATCCCCTGTGAAAGATGTTGCACCAAAGATGGGGATGTATCAATGCCACGGAAAACACAGGGGGAGGGGATGAATACAGCCAGACGAGTACAGAAGTTTATGAACTTTACCTGAATAACAGTTTTTGACCCAACAAAGGCTTCAATCTTTTTCCAATCACGGTCAAATCTGCATTGAGAGCGCATACAACTACTTTAGAGCACTGAACATGAAAACTTCTGCATGGCCTTGTAAAGATTGTAAAGAACTCAATTTTGGCAAGCGAACTTCCCAAGTGCCAACTTACATTGAACATAAGTGCCAATGACTAATGAGGTAATAATTGCGTGCCAACAGCATTAAAGAAAATACATGTAGACACTTAACCCCCCCCCCCAACCGCTCCACAGACATAAACACTTGCAAACTTGACCCCAGGTCTGCCACATTGCTCAAACTAGTATGCTTCTTGTTTCTCTCTCCTGTGCAGAGAGGTAATCTGTTTGGTCCAACAAAATTCCATATCTTCTTAAAGGAACATAGTTTCATCCAAGTGCTATTATATGTTTCTTCTTGTCCTTTTTCTCTGCAACTGGTAAGCGGCCCTTGTTTTGAAAACGTAAATTGCTTATCCTCGCAGTATTCTATAAAATTTTCCAGAATGACATATTTTCAGCTTCTACTCTGAGCCAAATCACCAACTACATTGAAATGGCTAATCATGTAATCAAATGAAAACGGAAATTTAAAAAAATGTTGGATAAGCTAGAGGGTAAAAAAACCCTCAACCAAGAATGATAAGACAGCTTCATAGGACATGTTTTTAAGTGTCAGCCACCATGATTCATGCAACATTATGCCACTTGGTAGACCAGTACACCAAGCAACCACAACCTTGGGTAACAGAGACAGGCATTAGAGAAGCAAAGTTGTGATATTCAGTACATGATTTTCCATGAAATCTTCCTAGAGTCCGATGTATCTTACGATATTTTCCGCTATAACCCAGTAACCAATTAGTTCTACCTAATGAAGCCAGCAGGCCAACTCAACAACGAGGTTGGTCAATCACTGTACATCATATGGCTCAATTATATTGAGAAACACGCAAAACAATAATGCAGGGGATTTTTGACAACTAATCATAGTAAATTCCCAGCCTTGGATTCAAATACTAGTTCCAGAAATCCCTAACAAAAGCCCTCCGTTTTCCAATCAATAAGCCTCACATATATATTAAAATGCTAATCCATTTGAGCAGGAATCAAACAAAAATCAGAGTCACTAAACCTAAAATCCCCGAAATTACAAATACAACTAAGAGGAACACCACAGAGGAGTCTCAAATACAAAAAAAAAAGGTGAAAATGCGGAATCATGAGTAGAAAAAACAAACACAAACAGTGCAATTGAGAGAATTTCAGAATTGACATACAGCTGAAGGGCTTCGAGGAATTTGTCATGCTCAGGCTCAGTCCAAATTTCACGAGATTTAGTAATTGTATAGGGTTTCCGAATCTTCTTGCTACTAAACTCATCATCGGCGGTGGAAGGGGACGGCACCGCCGTGTGCGTTGCCGTTGCCGTCGCCGAAGAATCCGCCGGAAGCGTGGAGAAAGGCTTTAGGCCGGGAAGCGTGGTGCCCTCCGCATCCAAGTAAACCCCTTCCGGCGAGTTCGGATTCATCGACACCATTGACAAACAAGGGAGAATTTGCAGACAGATAAAGAAGCTCAACTAAGGGCTGCGTTGTATTCGACTAAAAATGCAGCTACTTTTTCTTTTTCTTTTTTATAATCGAATCGGAGATATGGAAACTTTTCGCTGAAATACAGTGAAAAACAAAATAACTTGGAGCATATGATTCCGTCTCTTTATTAGGCATTTAGGCAGTGTTTGAAAGCAAGGAAATAGTTTTTCTGAAAAAAAAAATTATGAAAATGTTTTTTCAAGAAAAAAAATAATTTTATATTATATTTTTTATCGTTTGGCATAAGATAAATAATTTTCTATAAAAAAAACTAAGTGAAGTTATTTAAATGATAAAAAATATTGATTAAATTATTATATTGAAGATAAATATCAATCAAATGAAGGAACATTGAGCTTAACGGTATGCTTGGAATGGGGTAAAAGAATAGGGGTGGATTTACTTATATTGGAGGGGTGGACAACCCTCTTCCCAAAAAAAAAAAAAAAATTCTAATAAGTTATTTTCAATGAGGTTAAATAAATTGGTATATACGGACACCCCTAAATTAAGTTCAAAAATTACAGACACTCTTTAAATATATCCAACCTACATATTGATATTTTTAATTTATTTAAATATTAAAAGTATAATTATAAAGTTGAAACTTGATAGAAAAGTAAAATTAAATTAAATGTACCCATGCCCAAATTTTTCTTTTCCCCTCCATCTTATCTACAGTTTAGACTTTTAACTCAATCTAATTTTAATTTCTTTAATTTTCTTTTAGCTTTATTATTTATTTTTCGATAATTTAGTTGCAATATGTTCTTGGTGCATACCTCTCTTTAACTTGGCGTTAATAATTGGTTTGAACTTGATGCTATTTTTTCCCCGTTTGGTGCGAGTAATTGATGCATATTACTTTTTACGGTTGTATTTCATATTTGTCATGTTAATTTCTCTATGGGTAGAAATATCGGTAGGGGTAAGGTTACCTACAGTTGGATCTCCCCAGACCCCGCTAAAGTGGGACCCACACTGGGAGTTGTTCTTGTTGTTGTTGTTGCTGCTGATGATTTGTCTTTTGAAACAAATGGTTTTAGTAAATGCTAGATAATCGTAACATTCTGTGATTTTAGTACAATCTAGGTATTAAATTCAAAATATAAAAAACTACAAAGAACAAGCGTAATAGTAGGGGTACCACAGTTTATTCCCTTGGAATTAAAAAGTGGGGTATATTATTATTACTTGTCAACTACCATTGATGCAGAAATACGGACGGAATGTTTGTTTAAAAAAAAAAAACGAGAGATGGAATGTTTACACAACATAAACTGCCATAGTGTGTACCATATAATGTCTTTTTTCTATTGATATTGTATATTAGTGGTATATTAATAGATGGACACCCCTATTCTAAACGTATAGATCCGCCATTATTAAAGGAGAAGAAGGTAGGAGCAATAGAGAAAAAAAGATTAATAAATAGCTTTTTCTCTTGGGGCCAAACAAAAAAAAAAGAAAAGGCAGGGGAAGGAAGGGGGAACTTTTTCCCCATCCCCATTCACCCTCATTAACCTCATTTTTATTCCCCTTCAAATTGAGGGGAAATGGAGGAAAAGGGAAGGGAAGTAGCAATAATAATAATAAGACATAGTTCTCTACCGCTCATATATCCTCTTCTTTTTAATCCAAGCATCAAAATTTTAACTAATTTTCATTCTCATTCGTTTTAAATCCAAACAAGGTAAGAGTACATGTTTCCGCCTTCCTTCCCCTCCCCTGCTTTTCTTTCACCTCCACTAACCTTTCTTTTTCCCCCCCGTTTATATCTAAATAGTGTGTAAAATTCATATTTGAACTTCTTTTAACGTTTCCTATCAGATGATCAAGTTTGAACTCAAACCATTGAAATTGCTTTAGTAGTGCAAAACATTGATTGAATTGTCGTGATGAAGAAAAATATTAACCAAATAGAGGAATGTTGATTTTAAAAACTGAATTTTAGCTCATTTTAATATTTCATATCAAATGACCAAGTTTTGATCCAAATTATTGAAGTTGTTTTAGTAGCAAAAATATCAACTGAATTGTTTAAATGACAAAAAAGTAGATCATATTATATGTGCCGGGAAAAATTGTTAACCAAATAGAGAATTGTTGAATTCATAATTGGGATTTGAACTTAGTTTGATCTTTGTAATCCGATGATTAAGTTTCGATCAAAAAGTTGAAATTGTTTTCGTGGCCAAAAAAAGTCAACTTAATTGTTCAAATGAAGAAAGATATTGACTGAATTGTCATATCAAAATAAATGTTAACCAAATGAAGGCAAGTGGAGCTCAAAATATGCATTTGAACTTATTTAGTTATTTTAATCTTTCTCACTAGACAGTCAAGTTTGGATCAAAACCATTGAAGTCGAAATTTGCACCTAAATGGTAGTTAACCATACCGTCAAACAGAGTTGAAATAAGAAAATTAACTTCATTACTTCTCCAAATGGACATGATTTTTCCTCCATTGGGGGAAAAATGGAAAATGATTTTTCGTGAAAATAGTTTTCTGTTCTTTAATGTGCTAAACAACGGAAAATTAAAAAATTATTTTTTTTAAAAATCATTTTTCTTTTAACCACACACAACCTTCGTGTTTTTTTTTCTGCCCCTTGAAAGGCCAAGCCATAAATGAAATTAATGTTGAAATAAATTATTGTAGGTTATGATATGTATACGGGAATGTTCTTTTCAATTCAACTCATGGTAAGTACTTATTATCAACATTCGGTGCATTTCATCACAATTCAACACAGTTAAACATAATTCAACATCATTTAATACAAGTTAACATCTAAAAAGTACTTAAATGATTACATTGGGATCAGACCCAACTAGATACTCTTATCAATAATTGAACTTATTTTACTAATAATATAAATAGGTTTACCATTGTTATTGTAGAATTCATTTAAAATTGAAAAAAGAAAATTTACATTATGTAAGAAATAAAATATTTTACATTTTTAAGTATAATATAAAAAATTACTAATATTACTATAGTCACAAAATGAATACTATTTGATGAATTATTATATTACATAAATGGATAGATTTTTCATAAATTATGTAAAAATTGCATACTTATTTTAAGAATGTAATTAAAATTAAAATAAATTTTTGAAAAATTTAGTGCTCATCATAACTTAATAATTTTACTGCCAGCTTTTATGTCACTATATTTTGTATCCAATTTTTATCCTATTTCTTGATTATTTTTTTTAGAAAAAGATGTTAGTTCTAATGAATGAATTATGAAGTACACTTATAGTCGACATTTGGAATTCTATGGTCGGATGAAAAGCAGGTCATAAATTGTGTTCATTGTATTTTGTTTTTTTTTAGTATTTATGTTAAGAATATACTAAATGCTATTTCCCAAATTTGCAATGTCAACTTCCAATTTTATAACAACTACCCAAAGATATGGTTCCAAGTATTTTTAATTATAATTATTTTCAAAATTGAACTAATTATGCAATCCGTTGCTAAGGATACAAAAAATTATTGTGTTAATAGTAGCAACTACAAACGAAACATATATTTGCAAATCTTGTATCTTATACGTATCAGTTTAAAAACATCAATTAAAATTTAATTTACAGCAATCCTAGCATATAAAATATAACTCGTTGGAAAATGATTATATTCTGCCACGACATAAATAAATATGCATTTACAAGTACTCATTTTGGGTGTGTACAACAGTTACATAATTATATAAATATATTTCCATGCTTAACTGCAATATTTCCTAATTATATGCACTCATTTAGTACCATTCAGTATGTTTCAGCATGATTCAGCATGCTTCAACATATTTCAACATGATTGAACATGTTTTAACAATAAATACTAATAAATACATATCATAAGTCCAAAAGAGCATGCCTCAAATGTAAAATTAATAAATAACACAACTACTCTACTCTTTATAAATAGTGAAGGGTGTCTCACTCCTAGGGCTTTCAAACAGGTCAGATCGAGTTGAGTTCGTATTTATGTTGAACTTAAACGGCTTGATAAATTTTCAACCTGAACCTAACTCATTTACTAAACGGGTCGAAAATCTTGACCTACACCCATTTATTTTTCAAATGGATTGACCTGAAATTGACCTGTTAACCCATTCAATATAAATAGATCAAGTTCAAGTTATCCAATTATCCATTTATCCGCTTAATATTTTGACTAAAATATGATTATCTTGCACTATAAATCAATCTCTTGAGTCTAATATATCATCATAATGCAACCATTATCCATGATCCACAAGAATTACTATCATAAAACAAAGGTCGACTTGACTAAATTCCATATTTTCATAATTTTTCGAAAAAATACATAATAAAATTGGGTAAATGAGTCAACTTATTTAACCTATTTAATTAAATAGGTTAAATAAGTATTTTTTTTGTCCAAATTCTCAACCTGAATCTAACTCAATTAATTAAACAGACTAAATGCACTAATCATTTAATTAAACACCCCGTTTAATTAAATGGGTTGAAAATCTTTCTCCAAACCCACTTCATTTCGTGTTTGATTCGAGTCAGTAATCATGTTCGTTCAACTTTTAACAGCCCTCCTCATTCCACTCTATCTGTCCAAAATGGCATTGTTCTTATAATGCAATATTTTAACATTAGTAACAATGTCTAGAGGTTCCCTCTTAACTTTTTGCCTACCAACTTGTTTCTCCAAACTCCTCAGTTGTTCTCAATATTTGTTGGTTACATGAATCACACAGTGGGCACTAGGGGTGGTAATAGGGCACATTCGGGATAGGTTTAGCCGTAATCTCATCCATACTAATTTTTAAAATTAATATCCATACCTATTGGGTGTTGTAAATATATACTCATACCCATACCCATTGGATATAATGAGTATGCAGGTTTTATTTGAGTACATATAGACAAAAAAAAATAATCCATTTTGTACCCATATTTAACATCAAATAGCCAATATGTTATATTAGCACCATGCTTCTAACAACATATCATGATATCATGTGGAATACAACTAAAAATATGCCAATCAAAGCAATGAATTAACACTTGACAATTACAGTTTCTAACAAAATGTCTCACAAAAGTCTTGAATACTATACAACTCAAACCAATTAGCAAAATATCCAAATATAAAAAACAAATTAGAACTTTAAATAAACGGGTACGAATTTTATATGGGGTAAATATGGGCCGGGTATTGACAAAATGGGCATGGGATGGGTAGGACCTATACCTATACCCATATCCATTTTAGCAATACCCGCCCCATACCCATTTTTTCTCATTTTCACCACCCATACCCATACCCATGCCCATTGAGGTGGATTTTATGGATTCTAGGTGGGTATGGGTTTTTTTGCCGCCCTAGAGGGCACTGTTGATTTTGATGAGGATATACATACACTAGGTTAAATCATATTGAAAACCAATAAATAATAATAATTATTCTAGGCATGGTTTTTTTCAACTTGCGATAAGTAATTATCACTAATTAACATTTAACACATTGCAACACAATTCATCACAATTAAATACAATTCAATGTCATTCAACACAATTCCAATACAACTCAACACTTGTAGAAAGTACATACAGATTAAGTTCTGATTGAACTCAAATCATTTAATTTTTATCAATGATTGGACTTAATTTTATTGATAATATAAAGAGGTTTATTATTGTAATTGTAATGCCCCACGTTGAGCAGGTAGAGACGTTACTACCACGAACATCTAGCTAGGACATCCACAAGGCTTTGCTTTTTTTCTTAGTTTTAGTCTAAAAATAACTCCTTGCGTGACGTAGTACAGTGGTAACTTAACACATTTTGACTAGATTAGGCTGGCAATTCTGAACATATACTTTACTTATACTCATATGAACATCTAAAAGATCATTGCTTGGTTCATATGACAGGTGACCATTTCTTTGTATAAGACAATCGTCAAAATGACCAGAAGCCAACATAAACGAGCAAAGTTAATTTTTCATGTTCAACTTATCTAGAGTCAAATCAAATTGCTTGCAAATTGGTAATAAATGTTTACTGCTTCCACCAAATGTAATCACATCTTAATTCCAAAAGAAGAACTTATAACTTATTCAAAAATCAAATCTCATCTTCTTTCCATTAGTTTCTGAAACAGAAGCATAAATAATTTTTATATTGGGATTAAGCTCACGACCCAACACTACACACTACCAACTTCCTAGTAAGCACAATGCTCAACTACGTCTACTAGACTACCATATACCAATGGGAGCGCCACTACTTACAAATGGAAATTCCTAACAAGCTCAAAGCTCCACTAGGCCTACAAATGTTAGCAGGCACGAAGCTCCACTAACCCTACCACATGCCAGTAGCATTTCTATGGCCATAACTTCAGGGTCAACATAACAGAAGTAATATGAGTGTAAATCTAAGACTCATCCCACAAAATACAAAAAACAGTAACTTATTGTTAACATAACAAAGTACTTTTTCATAATTTATATATTTTTCTTCAATACTTCATTTCAAAACGCAACATTAATCATATTTGGCTTAGCAAATCGTAATCTCAAAATAGCTGGTATTTGCATAGTCCAAGTACATATATCACGTATCATAGTCACACAAGTGCATACATAATCATATAGTTGATGCTTCCATGAACTCAATTAGTATTAAACTACGCTAATATATGTTTAACGCTTCCACATTCCTATTTAATCATTTTAAGCCCCTAAAACTATTCTTAATCAGAAATTACAACTTATAAATACAAAAAGTCCATAATCACACCAAACAAGACATTTTCACTCAAAAAAATTCATAAAATGAAGAACACACATCCAAACTTCACGACGTTTTTCAAGACAATGGAAAATATTATGAATAATTTAACATACAATTTTTAGAATTTTTCACTAATCCAATCCTCAACAAAAATTGAAACAGTGCTCGGCATTATGCATTAAAACAGGGCAGTTCGAATAAAAAATCCATAACTCATAAAATACATCTGAACAATCTACAAAAATTCACATAAAATTGAAAAATATCATGAATAATCTACAAAAAATTTTCATAATTTTTCATCTACCCAGTAACTCTTAGAAATCAAAACAATAGTTGAAATTGTGCACTAAAACAAAGTAATTTTAATAAAAAAAAACATAAATCATAAGCTACGCATCCAAAATTCATGAAAAGTACAAAAAACTGCCAAACATCATGAAGAACCTACAGTATAATTTTCACAAATTTTGGTCAATCCCATAATTCGTAGAAATTCAAACGGTGCATGAAAAATAGGGTATATTTGAAATCAGTATCAATTTTTTCATCTTGTTTGTTTTCCTAATTGTTACCAAGCTATGACCATACCACTATACAAAATCATCATGAATCAAAATAATATAATCACTTATCTATAACCCATATTATGCAATCAAATAATCGCAAACAGAATTTACTATGGGTGGATTTCTACTTGTTAAATTTAGGTGTTCCTAATTCTTCAATTTAATCTAAGACACCATATTCTTGAGTTAATTTGGTTAGTGACCTAACTAAATTTTAGGAAGAGAGAGATGGAAGAATTTAGTCATCTTAACAAGTTTTAAAAAATGTCAACTTTCTTATTCTCCTTCCTTAATCTTAGCCCAAGCCTTTGGGGTTGGAGATCAAATGTTTCCATCTTGTTTATCAAGTATTCATCCCAACCAATTAAACCTTGCCAAAACAATGGGCGATTTGGCATGGATAATTACAACCTACTGACTAATTGGAGAAGCACACCTAGGTTGCATAATGATCATATTATCATAGCAATAATTTTAGTAGTTAAACAAATTACAAAGATTATGGTGTGTGTAGGATGTATCCCATTTACATGACCAACTATTTTCTTCTCCTCCCCTCTCCACCCCCCCCTTTGGCAATGCTACTTGTAGTTTGGTTGTTAGTACTAGTTTTATTAATAGTAAGATCACTTAAATATAAAGTAGGCCCAAAATAAAATGTCTAAACACAAGAATGAATCATACATTGTCATACAAAATGTGAGGGGTTAGTAGTTAAATGCTCGGGGTGTTACATCAAAATACATCTCCAAAATTTACAAAAATTTATAGAGAATTGACAAATATCATTAAAAATCCACAGAAAAATTTTCATAAATTTTCACCTAGCCAATGATGCCTAGAAATTAAAACAACATGCTGAAATTGTGTATTAAAACGAGACAATTTAATAAAAAAATCATAACTCATACCTTTCATATCCAAAATTCATGAAAATTTGCAGAAAATTGTCAAACATCATAGAGAACCAACAGTATTTTCATAAATTTTGGTCAGGCCAATAATTCTCAAACCTTCAAACAGTGCACGAAAAAACAGGTTATATCCAAAATTAGTATCAATTTTTTCATCTTCTTTGTTTACCTAATTGTTGTCAAGCTATGACCATACCAAACTAAATTATACAATATCATCATGGAATCAAAACCATGCAATCAGACATCTATAGCTCATATTATGTGTTTTTATGGCCCAAAATCTCGGGTATCGGCACGGGGAGCCCATACTGCACAGACACGGGCGTGCCAAGACGAAGAACCGAAGACGGAGCAAGCAGCGAAGTGGCACGGGGGTGTCGTGCCAGGTGGCACGGTCGTGCCATGTGGCACAGTGGGGCCGTGCCACGTGGCACGGTCGTGCCCCGGCCAATTTTTGCCGCCTTGTTTTGGCGGCTAGGGTTTGGCGTTGAGGGTGTTTTCTTTGCGGCGGCTAGGGTTTTTTTCAAGGGGGGAAACCCTACTGTTTAGACCCTATATAAGGAGGGTCAAGCCTAGGATCTAAAACA
>NCQV01087283.1:7116-18058 GCA_002740545.1 Lophocereus schottii
TTTCTAATATTACAACTTGCTAAGTTGCCATAATATGCTCCATTAGCATAATTGATATTCTTGACTTTATGATTTGATTGGTACGTTGGTAGATGTACTATTACGATTGATTATGATAGTAAAAATGGTATGCCTTTAGATGATAAGATTATTCAAGCCTAAACGGATTATAAAGCTAATTTTGTTTTTCATCAAACTCCCTTAGTGGATAAATGGTTTTGATTAAACACAAAATTAACTATGGGTTAGAATATGAAAATGACAAATTCAAAATAAGCGTGGCTAAATTCATTCTTTTATAGTCATAAATCGTGTCTGCACAAATATACATTTATGGATAGAAAATATGTGGGTATCATTTAATATCAAAAGATTTTATTTGATTATTTGAAGTGTTAACCAAAGAAATTATTTTCTTAAATGATCTAGATTATTCAGAATTTAGACTTCAAATTTTTAAGAATCATAAAAGATTAGTTAATTCTATCTTGGAGATAATATTATACTGCTATGATTTTTATTTAGAATCATAAAAATCATGTTTGCCCTCTTTAAACTCATTACGCCATGACCAAAATATATGATTCGATCTTGTGAAATACTATGTAATTGACTTAGCTGATTAATAAAATCATGTTGATTGTGCTAATGAGGTCACGTGGGAATAATTTATATAAGATCATAATGCAAAGAAATTTTAAATGTATCAAAGGATGATGGCATTCTAACCACAATTCACATCTCGTATTATTTTATTTGAATTGAAATGTTAACAAGCAATATCCATAGGAAAAAGATTCACTGTAGGTATATATCATCACTTATCTTGGTTAATTTGATGGAAAATCAAATCAGATCTATATAGAGGGTTTCAAGAGCCTGAAATGAGACTTCATAATATTCTGATTAGATTCTTCCTTTTGTGACTAAACGAGGCCACAACTACTTAGCCTATAAATAGAGGCCATAAGAACAAGTTAAAAGCATCCAATCAAGTGAGAAAGCATTGAGTTTATACATTAAGCTATTGCTCCAAATATTGTTTTAGATCAAAGATTAAGTTTTGAGAAAGTGTTTTTATTAAGGAGCAAACTCTGAAATTATGAGGTCAACTTCCCCAAACTTAAATCAAAAGATTGATCTCAACATTGGAATCTCGAGAGTGGGGAGGCTTTGAGATCTTGTTAAAGAGTTCATCTTAATAACAGAAGTAGAGAGTTGAATTCTAGAGCTGGATAATTCTAGGCGGGGATCTAAGACTAATTGAGACTTAACCTCGTTAAAATATCCTTCTGCATCGTCTGTATTTAATTTTTGTATTTGCTTTTAATTTTAATTTTATTTCTGCAATTACCTTATTCATCCCCCTCTAGGCTTATCTAAATTTTTCACAACCTATTTTATACCTTTTCTCCTGCATATGCTCGACTGCCACCATCCCACCCTACTATTTCCTGCTGCCACCTCACGCTAGCCACCCCCCAGAAGCTACCAGAGCATCACCACGCGAGCACCAGACTTGCCCTTCTCTTTTTGTGCCCAATAACCTTTGTTTTCTAAGGTGAAATCTAACTCTTGTAATCTCTTTTCACAATTTCTACTTAATTTATTTAACAAGTACACTATTTGGTTTTTAATGTAAGTATCATTATTGTCAATTTGAAGTTTTATTGTCATATTTTGAGGTGAGTTTGAAAGGATGTTGGTGGGTATTGATTTGTAAAGGTGAGTAAGATATGGTTGTGGTCTTTTGAACTTTTGTTTTGCTAATTTGTGTTGAGTTAGTTTAAATATAGGAGTTTTGCTATTATCTTGGAATAATTTAGAGGGTATGTTGTAATGGTGATTTTGCCATCAATTGGCTCAAGGAAGGAGACAAGAACCACTGGATTGAAGATGATAGAATAAAGGAAAATGAAGAAGTTTTACAATTTTTACAATATGTATGCATGTTTACAATTTTGATATCAATTAGAAATTAGAATGTATCTTTAGCATGTGAATAGGCCATGGATGGTAGGTAAATTACGTCAAGGAGCATCGAGGTATAAGCTAATATTTTTCTGACTCGGTAATTTTGGGAAAATATTTTGAGGTCCATTCAAGTTTGGGAAAGTATTTTCTAGAATCAAAAGTTACCAAACTTGACTTTTTAATTTACATCAAGTACCCTAAGTTTTTAAAATTCTCATTTTTAACCCCAATCCTTAAAAACTTACTTTCGAAAATTTTAATTCTGTACATGTGATATTTCACTTATAGGCACTACACAAAGCCCTCTTTCAACTTGTATCATAGCTATGTGATCAAAAATAATTAAATAATTGAGTTAATTAATAGTTGATTAACATAGTTACCATAATGCTTGAATTATCACCTGCATGCCATGCTCCTAATTATTCATATATTGTCCACTCACTTAAAGAAACCACTTCAATAGTACCTTAATTAAACTATATTACTTATATAGTTTTAGAATTAAGAGCTAAATTAGCAAAAATAAAGACTACAGTTAAGGAGATTAAAAAGCAGTTGTCTGTAATTCATCTTTCTTTAGTTAAAGAAATTAGACATAGTCGAAAATCTACCTTAAGTACTAGTACTCCATTTTAGCATAAATATCCTTTCTAGAAATCTAAAAACAAAAATCCATTTTCTTTGCGTGATATAAAAATCAAAAAAGAAGTAGCAGAAAAATTAACAAAAAAATCATTCGAGAAGGCGGAGAAGGAAAAGAGGATAGAGCATGAGTAGTATAATCTTGAATAATTATAGAATGTGTTTGGTAAAGAACAAAATTTGGAAGAATTAAACAAAACAATAAGCGCAACAGTTGATAAACTAGATGTATTATCTGATGATAATAAAGAGACAAATAATGTCCGGTTAAAAGAAGAAATATATCAGCAGATAAACTGAATTAAACTAGATGATCTTAATGTCGTATCTTTAGAAGAAATTAGGAAGAAACTGGAGTTAAAAATACAGCAAAATGGCATTTCACATTGAAATCAATAAGATTGGAGACGAACTTAATATAGATGAAATTGAGTCCAATCTAGTTAGCAATATAGTTCCTAAACCTGAGGAATTTATTGAGCCTTCTAAAAGAAATATCCATTTTATAAGACCTAGGTACATCCAATGGGACATACAACTAACTTTTTTTATGAGTTTATCCGAAGGAAAATCATGACCTTTGAAGAGATTGATCGTACCCTAATTAGCCAAACATGATGCATCTTAATTATCGATGGAGCTCTAATAAAGAAGAAATATTTGAGCATTGGAATAGCGGCATGAATTGTCCTTTAAACCTAAACACTATATGGACTATTACAAATTTCCTCAACTATATCAAACATAGTTTTTCTGGGGCTGTACGTAGCTAGTATGATTCATTAAATGAGGATGGTAAAAATGAATTAAGAATGATGGAAACACCAGCTGCAACATTCAAAAATCTATGCAACGAAATCGAAACCGAATTTATTGGAACTAAACTTGATTATGAAGAAAAGGCTAGAGAATGGCAGAGAAAGATAAATAACATAGGATTATAGGATATAAGATATTTGGAGAATTATATTGCTGAATTTAGTCAATTTTATACAAAATCGGACATAACGAGACCAATCTTGGTATGTTTTATAACAAATTATCATATTTAAACAATTTCTAGCTTGTTGGATAATCCTCACCAATTGGCAAAAGAACCTGAAAGGAGAAGAAAAGGAAAGTTTTACAACAAAAAGATTTTTAATGAGCAAAGGGAAGGGAAATATAAAAGAAAATATTATAACAAACCAAGCCCTAAAAAACAAAGATTTTTTAGAAAAGCCACTTATTGTCCTGTCAGAAAAAACAATTGTAAGTGTTGGGCATGGGAGAAGTAGGTCATTATGTAAACGAATGCAAAAATAGAAAGAATAACAAACTTATTGAGACTTTGGATAACCTAGATTATTTTGAGCTTAGTGAGCTTCTGTGATACATATCCCTTCTATCCTCTCTCTCCTTCCCCATCACAAATAATGAACGCCACTTTCCTTCTATCTGCGCAGAAGCTTCACTACTCATCTCCTCTCTCTCCTAATCTCCTTTTGTCCTCCCTCTTATTCCCTATCACAAATGATTAACCAATCTTCTCTATCCAAAAAATTCATTAATCTCCTTCCCATCACAAGTAAATATATCTCCACCACCAGATCGATGTTTCCTCACCATGAACGCCACCGCATCAATGCTTTGTGCCTTCACTATTGCCGCAAGATCACCAGGTGCCCACCATTGAAGTCTTTAGATAGGTGTTTCACCGCCTTCACCTTCCCTAGATTGGCGGTTCTAGGCCTTCATGGTCATGAGATGGACACTTGTCCACCGTCAACGCTGCCAAATCAGTGCTCTTCCGCATTCACCACCACTAAGACGATCTTTTTTCCCTTTTTGTCGTGAGCCATGGTTTGTACTAGCTTGTACACCTTCACCTTCCCAAGACTCCTTTCTTTTCTGTCTCTATTTTCTAGATTTGATTTTGGAGGTATTAGTAAAATTATGATCTGAAAGATCTATTTGGTGATTTTGGATTTCAAAAGTGAAGGAGCAAAACAATTACTTATACATAGAGATCTTGGAAATTGCATGTCATCTCGAGTATAGTTTTCCACTTTCATTATTTTTTTTAATTTTCTTTTGGGATATAGTTTTAGGCTAGTGAAGTTCTCAATTTGGTTTTTTTATTATTTCATATGGACTGGGGCAAGGATTTTTAAATCTATAATTCTTGCGCTCTATCAGTCTTAATTTCAAGTCCGTTCATCTCCCTGTAGTGGAGGACAGAAAATCGAGATCGTTGAACTCTTTTTAGATTTGTGACGCTTATTAATTTTTTTTTAAAAGAAAGGAATTGAATCTTGCTATTTTCCCTAACTATGCCCTTGAATGCCTTGATGTATAAGTTGAATTGTAATTGTTGATTAATATGATCCGTAATTTTGCTCTTGCAAATTTAGTAACAATTTAAGTTTGATCTTGAAATTCAAACTTAAAATTCAAAATGTTCAATTTCAAACTTGAAATTTCAAAATTTTATTTATTTATTAACTAATTTATGTAACTGGTAAGGTTGTCTCCGTGTGACCAAAAGGTCACGGGTTCGAGTCGTGGAATTAGCCACTGACAAAGTCAGGTTAGGCTGCCTACAATACACCCCTTGGGGTGCGGCCCTTCCCCGGACCCTGCGTGAACGCGGGATGCTTGTGCACCGGGCTGCCTTAGCATATTCTAAAAATGATTTTTTTTTTTGAAATTTAAGACAATTATGTGCTAGAATTTTTGATGGAAAAAATAGCACCGGCCATAAATGGTAACGGAGTCCGTCACTACTCCCGTCAAAATTTGTTGCCTCTCCACATATCAAGAAATCATCCATGTTGTGATGGGCAATGGTTTCCATTAAAATTTCCTTCAAAATGTGCATTGACGTACTAACAATTGGTCAAAATTTCCGTCAAAATATGCATTGACGGATTGTCAGTTCGTCAAAATTTTCCGTCAATATAATTTTGACTGGTTCTCAGTCTATTAAAATTGGTCCGTCAGTAACAGTAACGGATCAGTCGAAATTTCTATTTCGTCCAGTGTTTTTCTTTACGGTCATAAATTCGATCAAAATATCCAACACAAGCATCTTTTTTGTCAAGATCGATCCAAATTTCCATCAAAAAATCTGTCAAAATTTGACTATTTTCTTGACAGCAATGAATGAGATTGAGCAACCTTTTCATGATATGATAAATGGTCACTCAGTTCCTATTGATAAATTAAATAAAGCTTACACTTCTAAGAAGATTTAGTTTACAAGCAGTCAGCTTGGTGAGAAAGTAATACCTGTGCAACATGAGCTAGCACTAACAATCTTACTACTTGATCTATCTATTAAATAGCAAATTGTTGAACCATAGCAGCAATTATGTGAAGAACTCTACTATGATAATTCCATTAACTTTTGGCATAAAGATACAACATTTGCAAAGATTACTTTGTTAAATCACAACACTATTATTCGAGTCAAACAAATGATGTATACACACCAGGATATCCAAGAATTTGATAGATAAGTTAAAGAACTTTTGAATAAAGGATTAATCAAGAATAACAAGAATCCTCATACCAGTCTAGTTTTCATGGTAACAAATCATTGTGAAGGAAAAAGAGGATAAAAAAGAATGGTAATCAATTACAAAAAAACTTAATGATAATACTGTCTTTGATGGATCATATTCTTAACAAAATAGTCCTTTTCAATAGAACTAGCTAAGATAAGTGAATTGTTTTGGGATTCACTATTTGAATAAATATTGGGCACTTTAGAAGTGCCCATCTATAAAATTTTTAAATTAAAATGTTTCTTTTTTTATTGGAAAGAATTAAAATGTATGACACTTTTGACGAAATATGCTAAGCACATCAAAGATTCAGATAGAATATTGTAATATGTCTACTAAGTAGTGAACAACAGGAGATGTTTTGTACTCTATAAGAAGTTTTCAAACTTCCTGTGTGTTATATCGATACCCCAAATTTTGGAATAAATCGATACATATTCTTAAAATTTGGAATAGCAATGGCAATAGCAATATGAATTATAATGTTTGAAAATTCATTAAAGCAACACATATGCCTACCAACATCCTTTCAGTAAAAGTGCATGTGAGCTAGAAGTTGAGATAAGAAGTTAGCATCCCTACTTTAGTGCTTTAAAGTGAAAACACAAAAGAACTGCAAATCTTAACAAAAAATAATCACCATAACATCCTTGAAGTCATCACCTTGCTTAGTCCATGCTCAATGAATCTCTAGAAAGTGCATTTTAATAATAAGATCCCTAACTCACTTCAATGCTCATCAACCTGTTGTAACTTTTGCCAGTTTCACCTCGAACTAAATTGACTCGGCACTTAATCTGCAACACATTCTTGTGCAAATTAAACCCATCCAAAACTACAATGATATATCCCACACACAGCATATCTTAAAAAATTCAGTTTCACCGTCCTGATAGGTGACTTCTCCCAATTTTTGTTACTTTCTATAAGTTGTATCTTAGGCAACAATGTCATCAAGGTCCGTGAATACTTAAAGTAGTGCATCCATTTCCATCCTATAATGCAAATTACAAAAATTAAACTTAGATAAAAATTCATGAAAACATAGATCAAACATACAATGATTACAAGAGACAATACAATATTGGATGGAGCCTTAGTCATTAGGCCTATAGTCTAGAATCTATCATATAAGCAAGACTAATCCCAACATTTAATGTATGGCTCCATATATTCCATATAATCTTTACCTTGCTAGACAAAATATCCTTAAAATATACATTCACCCTCTCTTTAATTGGAACTTAATAGTTACAGATAAATCACATTGTAACTCTAAATTCCACTCTTTACAATACGGATCTGAACATTCATCCTTCACACCTGAATTTAAAGATTCTAAACTTAAGCATATGAAAAGAAGTTTTAGGAAAACATAAATATTCATTCAATTAAGAGAACACAAATTAAGTTAAGCTCAACCCACGATACCAAGTTTTCCAACCTTAACATGGCGGGGAGGGGGTGTTGGTTTAATGCAACTACTAACAAAGATACAAGAGAAGAAAATTGGGGGAGGGGGCAGACCACAGAAGTGAGAAGAGTAGAAGAAACATAGCATCTCACCAATTTCCACTACTACCACCGCAAATTCACTGTTATCCATAATTGATGGCATTCTTATCAAACTTTTTTTAATATCCAAGAAATGCAAAAACTTACTCTTGTAAGAATAAAACCCATTAACATCCGATTAGGAAACATCAGCTATTTTTTGTTATCATTTTTTTGGCACCTTGATGGAGATACGAAACCTTCATGGCTAGGTAAAAGAAAACAAGAAACTAAGGACTATGATAATATATATGAGACATTCATCACTTAAAAAAAAATAGAAAATGAAGATAAATTTAAAAAAGAATTTTGTAAATAAATTCAATATTTCAACTATAAAGTTATGTTCAAATTAAAAATAAAAAAATAAAATTCAGTGCCACGCTTCAAAATTTTTTAATGTTACAAAAGTTTAATGAACGATCACATCTTAGAGTTGTAGTCTTTTGAGATCAAACCAAAAAAATGTGAAGTAGTAATTTGCCTCTTCAAGACTATTAACTTGGAGAATATTTCATCCAACTACAATTTTGTTTCATATGTTTTCGGTGCACTAGTTCAACCCATCCTTAGTAGCCACTACCTCGACCACATTTATCTGCTGTGTCATGCCTCTCTTGAACCTCATTCTTACATGCTAGAGCTACACATTTTTCATTGTTTTCATGGTTTTTGAGAATTCTAAAACCCTATATGATAGAATATTGCCACTCAAAAGTCCTAAAGAATAACTTTTAGATACACTATGCATGTTGTAGTCTCATGTAATTTTCAAGCTCTTCCTGAGTTAAAAAGCATCGTCTTTCTCATGGAAAATGGGTATTCACTTCCCCATGTCTAATATTCCATTCTTTGGAACCCCCTCCTCGTTGCAACCCACCCCAAAAAATAAAAAAATTTAACCTATATGGTGTGAATTATTTAAAGGCCTCAATTACGTGTCATGGTTTGCTGCATGCCCAAAAAAATACATCGCTATATTTAATCCAAGGAGAAAAGATAACACAAATAGGTACTTATGATCAATAATGACACATGAGATGAGTCCACTACCATATTGTTAATGGTTAAATTATAGTCTAAAATAATATAGAATATAACTCAAAAAAGACCTAAACATAAATATGAAAAAAGTATTGCTAGCATAAATTATTACATAAAATTAAAAGAAAGTTGTTATCTTTAATTATTTAAATAATAAAATGCATAATTTTTTCTAAGCTCAGTACTAATTATTTATCACCATATGGAAAGAAAAATTAACAAATATTCTTGCAAGGTATGCCCTAATACTTGTTAAAAGTAAATTTGATACATTAACAAAAGCATCAACATTTACTGTCAACATTCACAACATAGTCAATAGTTTTTCCCTTCAAAAAGAAAGTGGGGGGGATAGCTTATATGTAGGTTGTGTAATTTTTTTTACCTAGTGGATAGAACTTGTAAAAGTTTTAGAGACCCAAAAAAATGGAAAAAATATTAGAATATAGAGCACTAATAACCCATGTATGTTACGGCTGATAATTAAACTGTATCCAAAAAAACGGGGGAGAACCTCATTACCAAAAACAAATATTAGTTATGTTGCTAACAACCAATAGAAACAACCTTATGTCAATGTCGATGAATTCCCCTCCCCTCAACACACACATGATCTAATGTACCTTAGCTCTCTTTAATAACTCCTTTCTAAAACCAACAGATCAAATAATGAATCCTTATATGCTTTGTATACAAAGAAAAAGTAAATCCTTATGTGCTCTACATATAGAAAACAAATCCTTATGCATGGATATAGAGATATTAGACATGAAATTAAACATCAAAGGGTCAACATATATAAATAAATAATGGACGCTGATACTATAAGAACCCTTTAAATAAGAATGTTGAAATTAAAGCTAGATAAGTGAGTGCACTCTATACATGCATTATTTAACATATATAAATTACAAATCTATAACTCATCTCATCACTATGGATCACCTTAAACATAGAGATGACCCACATATTCCACCACAAAGAAGGCTTGAGATCCTCGTTTGTGGGGGGGACCAAACACATCGCTTGACATATAATATAAACACTTTAATAGTAAGCAACATATCAAACATATATTCCACCATGCTCACAATAAAATTCAATAAGCACATGTCCAACTAATCACAATAGGTTAAAAGGATTAAAAAAGAGAGAGAAAGAAAAAAATGACCACCATAAAAGTGAACCCAACTGATGGTTGCCACCAAATTAAAATATGACCAACATAAGTGAACAATATATTACAAAAGAGAAAACCCTAAAATAAAACTTTCAAAATAAAATGAATCAAAAGCAAACAACAAAATCATAATCATTCTGTAATATGTTAAAAATGATAAGTTGCACCTAAGCCAAGGGTGCAACATCCATCTTACCATCCTTCTAACCCCTACCTCTGTGAATAAACTTCTCACGCATAATGTATGTAGAATCATTTTTGGCATATGAGAATATTAAAGCTCATGATTACCTATATTGATATGATGTCCTTTAACCTCTCTCTCAGTGGTAGTGCTGGGTATACTTCAAAAAGTGTAGGTTTTACACGTTGCTTAAGCAAACCATTTCCTAGTGTTTCTATATTTTGCCAGCATACAACCTTCTATTCTAATATACTTAAATGAGTACATCTAAACAAAATCCCGTCATCTTTTCAATAAAGTGATAACTCATCTATTCATATTAAAGTTGGTCGCTCAAACATATAACCACAACTTTAATCGGGCGAAGGTATGCAAATCCTTGAGATACAATTAATACCTGAAATTGGAATTCCTTAGGCTTGGACAATCAACAAACACCAAAGGACTCCATGATTAGAACATAAATCCATACAAATGGATGACCAATAAAATGAAAAAAAATAACTGAGGAGCGCTAAGAAGACTTAAATGGTAGACAAAAGGCACTGCTGGAATTTTGATCTTAAAGCCATTAAAAGGCAAGTCATCATTAACTAGAAAGTGAGAGGTTCGGGAACGGAAATAGGAGGGGGGAGAGAGAAGCCTGGGAAGTTTACTGGAAAGTGAGACATTCAACGATTGAAAGGGGAGGAAAGAGAGAGAAGCGTTGGAATGAAGGCAGTTACTAAATGAGATATAGTTGCGAAGTTTGCCTCTACAAAGTACAAAGCCAATATATGTTTTTTTTAAAGAAAAATTAAAAGGCTGTGATTG
>NCQV01087296.1:13686-25536 GCA_002740545.1 Lophocereus schottii
AGCCTTAGGAAGGTTAGGAAATAACGTGCACAAAACCGGGCTTGTGCACGCCTGAAATTCCAGTTTCCACAAAATAATTTCCTTGCTCCCTTAGGCTGTTTTCTTGCAACTTGGACATGAGACTTGGACTTTTTGGGCTTCCTTGATGGCCTTGGATCATGATAGGGGATGGACCTCCATCACAATTCATAGAGGATCACAGGAATATTTCCCTTCATTTCTAGTAACTTGTCCTCCCCCAAATAGTGGAGCATAAATCTTTAAAAAAATTAACTCAATTTAGTCAGAGGCTTCCATATATGCTCTGCTAATGCATTGAAGGCAATCGAAAGTGAAGACACCATAAACATATGGAAATCATGACTTTGGACAATGTAGCATTGCTCATGTAAAGATAATTGGATATATGAGAATAATTCCCATCTGGCATTTTCAACTCTTTCATCCATTTGCACAAAGCCCTTTTTTACTCTAACGTAAAGGCAAAGTTCGCTTTTGGTTTAACAATCCTACCATTAGGCATGACCCGAAGCTCCTACTTTAGGCGCTTACAATGCTCTAATAAGCCCATTCTTGCCTTCACATTATCTTTTCTTTTGCCTTTAACATCCATGATAGTATTAAATATATTGTTAAAGATATTTTTCTCAATGTGCATTACATTAAGATTATGGTGCAACAAGTTGGTTTTCCAATATGGCATCTCCCAAAAGATATCCTTTTTGGTTCAATTATGCTTCTCACTAAACCCCTCCACTTCAAATTCATCATTCTCAACTATAGTAGGTAATTATGAGATACGTTCCCATATTTGTTCCCCTTTCAAGCATTTAGGAGGTATACCTCTATCTACTTTGTCCTTTTAAATTTTATTTACATGCCCCCTAAATGAATGGTGCATACGCAAAAAACAATACTGACCAGAAAGCCATGATGATTTCCCTCTTTTCCCTAACCAAAAAGCCTTTGACTTATGCATATATATTGGACATGCCAATTTTCTATGAGTACTCCATCTAGATAACATACTATATACAGGAAAGTCATTGATTGCCCAAAGCAATACTGCTTTCCATTTAAAGTTTTGCTTCTATGGAATATCATATGTCAACAAACCATCCCATAAAGTTTTCAATTTGTCAATCAAAGGTTATAAATACACATCAATTTTACCCTTGGGATTCTTTCGACATGGAATTATGAAACTTTAAAAAATATAAGGTGTTGTCATATGCATTTCTAGATGAAGATTATATGTGGTGACAATGACGGGCCAACATGAATAAGTTTTAGAACTTCGACTAGATCGAGTGAAACCATCTACACAAAACTAATAAGTGCTAAAAATTTATATCACTTTAGGGTCATTTTGATGCATTTTTAGGAGAATTACATGCTTAATGTTAAAATTTATGCTCCTATTCTTGTTTTATGGTTGGGTATGGTTCTTTGATGACATTTGTAGGATTTTGAACCATTTTGACCTGGCATTTGACCTCATTTAAGTGTATGTTGACCCTCCACAAATGCCCCTAAGATGCTATGCCTGTGGAGTATGGATGAGAAATAATAATATTAAAATAATAAACTTACTGAAAATAAACCATTAACTAAGTTAATCACATAAGAATAAAATATATTAAACCCCACAAATTTTGTTTAAGAAAATTTCGAGCATTTGAGGTGATTTTTTATATTTACATTGGTGTGATCCAATAAGCAAAGTATAACAAAAAAAAACAATTTTTTTTTTTGTCAAAATTGAATACAACTCTTAAAATTCGATTCTATCCAAGACCACGGTCGGACTATGGTGCCTGCCACAGACCGTGGTTAGCTGGTAACTGCTAGCATCTTAGTTTTCCTCTATTGTGTGGATGAGTTTACTTCGATGGTTGCTTAAAAGGGCATGTTTCAGAGCATAAAAGAGAGATCTTGTTTAGCAACCATAGTCCTACTTTCACATCTTTTTAGTTTAGTTTAGTTTTAGTGTAGTTTTTGTTGAGATTCGAAGGGAGAAACTTGCTCTTGGAAGCTTGAAGATTGTTGCACAATTCAGGGGCTGCCGTTGTTGTCAATTTTTCCTTACTTCTCTTGAATTTGCTTTTAAACTCTTATTTTAGTTGAATTTAGAGACATGAGTGAGTAGTTTTATCTAATCTAGGGATTTGTTAGCATAGAATTATTGTTGGATCCTTTATCCTTGAATTCTTGCGCTTATTTCATATTTGGAATGATTCATGTCTATCTTGAAATTGGACTGTTGTGAACGGAATTTGGCTAATCTTGCTTGCTTATACTAGGTAGCAAGGTAAAGCACTGAAAGGTGAAACTCTCTACTCACTTGTCTTGATAGAACTTAATTTAGCAAAACTCGAGAGAGAATTGCTTGTTAAGAGGAGACTTAGCAATTAACAGATTTTTAACCTAGACTCAAATCAAATGCACTTGAGAGAGTGTTAGTTGAATTTGTTTAGGCAATTAGTTCGTTTCCAAAGAAAGGATTAAATTCAATTTGATTGCAATTGCTTGAATCGTTCTTACTATGAATAGTGCAATGCTTAAATCCATGACCCGACTCTTTACTTGGTGAATCAAATTCCTAGATGTTTTTCCATTATTGAATTTCCGAATAGTTACATAGTTTATTTAAGTCGACCATTTGAAAGGATTTGTCGCTTAGCAACTTCTAATAGGCTTTTGGCTTGATGGATTACTTTGGTCCCTGAGGACGTCTTTTAATCTATACTACTACACTCGTACGCTTGTCGATGTGCCAAGTTTTTGGGCTGTTGCCAGGGACCAAGTTATTAACTATTGAGTTAGTCTTACGAAATTGACTAAATGTTTTATTTTTTTTCCTTTCCTTTCTTTTGTTTGATTGCGTTGGTAGTGTTGGTGATTGTGCTTGCAGGAATCTTCCCCATTTATGCAAAGTCCATTTCTATACAAACCCAATCCTAAGATCGAGAGGACTTTTCGTTTAAGGAGGAAGAAACAAAAACCTAAGGAACAAAGACACGAAGCTAGAAGAACTTCACCAAATTTGGCGGGAGGAGAAGGTGGCTAAAGAAGGATGCTTAGTGACTTTGTTACCCTTAGAGTCCAAAGCATCACCTCAAGCATCACTTACCCTACCCTTGATGTAAATAATTTTGAGCTCAAGCCAGCTCTCATTTCCATGGTTCAATGTTCCCACTTTTGATGTAACCCTTTTGAATACCCAAACTTTCACCTCTCGGTCTTTTTAGAGCTGTGTGACACATTGAAGGTTAACAGAGTCTCCACCAATGCCATCCAGCTGTGGTTATTTCCCTTCGCACTTAAGGATAAGGTGAGAGCATGGTTGCATTCTTTGCCTTTGGGATGTATCGTCACATGGGATGAGCTTAGTAAAGCCTTCCGACGTACTTCCCACCGAGCGAAAAGGTAAGTTTGAGGAATCAAATCACCAACTTTACTCAACGGGATGATGAGAAGCTCCTTGATGCTTGTGAGCGATTCAAGGATTTGCTACAGTTATGCCCTCACCATGGTCTTCAAAGATGGATGATTGTTAAAGCTTTTTATAATGGTGTAACCCAACCTGTAAGGTCCATTATCGATGTGGCGGCAGGAGGAACTTTGATTAATTAAACTGAAGATGAGGCCTATAATTTGATTGAGGAGATGGCGCTCAACAATTTTCAATGGTCCACCGAACGAGGCTAACCCAAGGGGGTTGGAGGTAAGCTTGAAGTTGATGCATTTAATTTGCTTTCTACTAAAGTTGATACTATGACTCAACGGTCAGACCGTATGAACGTTAATGCCGTGAATTCTAGTGCCCCTCCCCTATGTGAAATTTATGATCCTATTGAACATGTGAGTTTGAATTGTCAAGTTAGGAGCCCTTTTACTCAAGATTCTAGTAAAGTCTATTATGTCCAAAACTCCAACCCAAAATCGGTTAATGACCCTTACTCTAGTCCCTATAATTCGGGTTGGAGGAATCATTCGAATTTCTTATATAAGTCTAATCCAAACCCTCTTACTATGCCCCCAATGAATGCTAGTCCACCCCTCAGTTTTCAAAGACCATCTGTCCCTTCACTAGCTCTCTAAAAGTCCAATTTAGAGGCTATGATGGAAAATATGCTTCTTGTGCAACAAAAACAAGATGAGTATATTAAGCAATTAGCCTCTAAGGTTGATATGCTTACAACTCACAACAAGATGTTGGAAGCCCAAAGTGCCCAACAAGCTAGCTTTTTATCTACACCCTCTGATAGACTCCCGAGTAAACCAGAATCTAACCCCCGTGAGCATTATAATTGTGTTACCTTGTAGGATGGGGTAGAGGACCCTATTGACCTTGAGGAAGCATCATTTGCAAAGGGCAGACAAATAATCATGGTAGAGAGTAAGGAGAGGAATGACGGTGGCAAGGCTGCGACATTTATAGAGAATGAAAGTTTCGAGATCCCTACATGTTTTTCTCCGAGACTTCCTAACCCCTGTAGCTTTTCTATCCCCTGTGTGGTGGGAAAAGTGGAAATTAAAAGAGCCTTGTGCGACCTAGATGCAAATGTCAGGTTAATGCCCTATTCTTTGTTTCATCGGCTTTACTTAAGGCCATTACAACTTGCACCATTTTCACTACAACTAGAAGACGGTTCTAAAATGCAACCCTTAGGTAAATTAGAGGATGTGCCAGTCAAAATAGCAGATATTTAGGTATTTGAAGACTTTATTATTGTTGATATGACTGAGACTGATGATGCTCGAATTGTTCTAGGTAGGCCATTCGTGGGTACCACGGGTTGTCATATTGATGTAAGAATGGGGTAGATAACATTTGAAGTACAAGGGTGCTGTGCTATGTTCTGCCATATAGAGGGGAAGTTTCTCATAATTCTTCCTTATTGGATGAGTTTCCCCCTTCTGTTAACATTGACATAGAGGATATCCTAAATTGTCAAGAACATCTAGATTTTGATTGGATTTCTATTGAGGACCCCAACCAAGGATATGTTAAAGTGGAGTTTACTGCTCCTATGCTGCCTAGCATACCCAAGGTTGAGCCCAATGCTTCTAATGAGTTTGCTATAAGTGATTATTATAGGTTTGCTCAAATTGTTCTCTCTTTGTCCCCTATGGAAAGATTTGATGCAGACTTGAATTTGGGGATTGAACAAGGAGATAGTAGCTAGTTTGATGGACTACATATGCAGTTCGTCTTGTACACTAATAGTGTGCTTTGGCATAAATTAATGATGATGAAGAACCGCCAACCTGAGGTTTTGAGGTGGTGTCTATGTTTGAAGAAGTTCAATGTTGTGCTTCCCGATAAAACCACTATCCATACATTCATCGAACCAGACCAAGCATAGAAGTATGGTCAAGCTCTTGACCTTAAAAGAGCGCTTCTTGGGAGGCAATCCAAGCCCTTTTTTATTTAGCTTTGATTTTCAATGTTTCTTGAAGTTTTTCATGGCAAAAAAAAAAAGAGACAAAAAAGGAGAAGATTAAATAAATAAAAGAAAAGAAGAGAGAAAAGAAGAAGGCACACAAGAAAAAAAAAAAGAGAGAAAAAGATGTTGGGGACCACGACCAAGCAACCCAACAACACGGCCTGTGGGTGCTCAACTGGGAAAACCAAGAAAATTGGTGTCTAACGGACACCACAGTTGGACCGTGGGACCCCCATGGATCATGGTGGTCTGCTATGGGCCGCGGTTAAATGTTTTGAGCACGTTGACCCTTCGTTTTTACCCGAATTCATCTTTAACCTTGACACTCTCTCTCTAACTCCCTCTTTCTCTCTCTAAACCCACCATTACTAAACCTCTATTTCTCCCTCATTTTCTTCTCATTTTTGCACCATTTTTACTCGAAATCCTTCCTCTTTACTTAGTCTTTCTCTTTGTCCCACACATTTCACTCTTTCCATCGTTTCTTCTTAAATTTCATCTCATCTTAACCCATCTTCCATAACCACCTTCTTCCCTCTCTAATTCTTTGTATTTTTTCCTTAAATTCTTCATTTTTGTTCCTCAAATTTTACTTTTATAGGTTTTCATTTTAATTCTTCTTTCATTTTGCAACCATGGCACCCACCAAGAGACAATTGAGTATCAAGGAAGCAGGATCATCTAGTCAAGGACTATCTCGGCCTCAACGAACCTTCTAAACCTCCACCAACGCAAGAGCTCAGGGTAGCATTCCTCATCCTCTTGGTTTAACCAATCCCGACTATGTTGGTAGATATGCTTGTTTAAACGAGTGCATGATTGTCGCTACTTGTTATTATAATGTGGCATTATTAGGCCGTTTAGGAATGTTGGATGATATACACTGGTTATTTGCACGAGAGGGTATGGGGCATTTCATTGAGATTAAGGAGTATACATATCGGGACCTAACCTTAGAGTTCCTAAGTACATTACATGTTAAGGTCATTAAAGGGCGTTAATATCAAGTAGTGTATATTTCATTTTATCTACAGGGGCAATTTTATGGGTTGAACTTGGGTAACTTCAATATCATATTTGGTTTTCCACCTAGCATGGGTTTACAAAACTCATAAGTCCCCTAAGAAATGAACCCTAATGCATTTTGGGGCAAGTCTTCGGGGAGTGTTGGATACAGTACTAGTTCTTCTACATGCATCCATATTCGGAACCCTTACATTCGAGTACCTCAGCGAATCCTAACTTGTTGTTTCTTTCCTCAGGATGATAGTTTGAATGTCCCGAGATTGTCTGAGTTACATTTCTTATCTTGTATGCTTGATGGAGTTCAGCTTGACCCCGGTGCATTTTTGGCTAAGCAATTGTATAGTTCTACTCAGCACTAAGGGTAGGATAGTCATTGGTGGTATTATCACAAAAATCTAAGGATAGAGCATCTGGGTCTAAGCGCTTGATCAAGCCGCTTTTGAGATAATGAACTTTTGTAAAGTAGAGACTAGACTTTTGTGCTGGATTTACCCCGAGATCGGCTTCTGCCGCTTCCCAATGTTGATCAAACTACCTCATTTCATCACGCTAACCTTTATTAGGTACTTAGCGATGCCGCGTTTGTTCAACCCGTGCCCTCTCCACCCCCTTATTGTAGTCAAGTCAGATCTAGTTCTTCCTCCAAATCACCCTAAACTGATTATGCTGACCTCCAAGCCACCCTTAGGTCCATTCAGGAGGAGTAAGTGTCCCTTCGAGCATATGTTGCT
The DNA here is from genome assembly GCA_002740545.1 of Lophocereus schottii. NCBI lineage: Eukaryota > Viridiplantae > Streptophyta > Magnoliopsida > Caryophyllales > Cactaceae > Lophocereus > Lophocereus schottii. The sequence continues at coordinate 20,897 of NCQV01087296.1, forward strand.
TAAGAGAACTCTGCTCTTTGTGACTTTGTCTATGACCGCCATGACGAGCTTCATGGGATGCTTGCTACCCAGACTCAATACTTCCATGACTACAGGGCTTGTTCAAAGATCTAGCGAGAATGGCATATCTTTTATGGTCAACCACCCTATGCACCTCCCCCACCTTCTTTCTGATCACTTTTTGCTACTCCCCTCCCCTTTTCTACTATGTGCACACATTGAGGACAATGTTTTGTTCAAACGTGGGGGAGTTAATCCTTATTAGATGGAGTATGATACCTGATTTGGTTTATTGTGTGCTTGTGTATGTATTGTATATATTATTTGTGATTGTATTTGGAGTTACATTGTAGGTTTTAATCTTATGTGGTTAGAAGCATTTTAGAAGTTTGTTTATGTTCCTTTTCATTTTAGGTGCCATTTTAGAGTTTTCTTTCCTAGTTTTTGCATTTTACATGAACTAGTTGTTAGGAGCATGGATTTATGAAAAAAAAAAGAAGCAAAAAAAAGTAAAATGAAAAAAAAACAATGAAAAAAAAAAGAGAAAAAAATCCTCCGATGATGATTTTGTAAATTAGGTAGACTTCTTGATTTAGATTGATCTTTTGATTTGCCCAATTGTGCGTAAAAATGTTTGAGAATGAGTTTTTGAAAATGAGCTTCATGTTTTGACCATATGTTGAGTGTGAGTTAATTAATCCATGACTCTTTACATGAATTCTGGCATGTGTTTACTAATGAGCTAGTTATGACCTTGGTAGATATCCCGTGAGGCTTTAAGCTTTTAAAGACTAATTTATCAATTTAGTCTCTTGTCCATTCATTTGCGATTCTTCTTTGACTTCATTTTTCTAGAACTTGCTTTGACTCTCATTCAAGATCACACTTCGCATCTGAATTTACGTGATATGATTGAGGCATTCCTTGAGTTGTTAACCCCAAAGACCAAATAGCGACCCTTGTTATACATTATATCCCTTGCTAACTCCTTGGAGCATATATCCATTTTTATTGCTTTGAACCTCCTACCGTAGCCTTGGGCCAAATGATTATCTAACCCTTGAGCCAAGACTAGAGGAGCGTATTATCCTTTTGCATCGAGTTTAACTGGGAACTAGTAAGGTGTTTTGCGATCTTTTTGATGGATTTGGTTGTTTGTTGAAGGGATGTGTGCTCTTGTATTGATGCAAGAAGTCTCTTGTCCTATTGTCCAAAGATTAGAGAAGAGTTGAAATTCTTCATTTATATAAGATTTCCCTTCGCTAACTCTTTATTGAAAAGGAAAAAAAAAGGAGAAGAAGAAAAAAGAGGAAAAACAAATGAATAAAAAAGAAAAAGAAAAGAAATAATAAAAAGTGTGTTAGCCTTGTTTGGATTGTAGAAAAAGATAAAAGAGTATTTATGACTTTCAACTCTTTATTGCTTCAATTGAGGATGTAATCTGTCAATAAATTGTAGTTGTTTAGGGAGAATGTTGTATGATGCATTGAAAATGTTTAGCTCTTAGTCTATGGCTTCTAGCTCCACATTTTCAAAACACTTATTCCCCTCTCACCTTTACCCATGGCCCCATTACAACCTTATGAAAGTCCTCATGATTGTCTAATGTGTATTGTATTTTAGTGATAGAAAATTAGAGAGTTTGTCAAGCTTATGGTATATTTGAGTCTTTAGAATGAGAATTGTGGAAACCCTGATATATTTTCAAACACATGAGTGATGAGTGCCATGTGACTATAGTGACGTTTTACTGACCCTGCTAGCTCATTTGTTTCATATGTTAATATGATTGTATTTGATGATTTGGGAAAATTGATTCAAATTTATGCCCCTAGTCTATTTGCCAAATGATTTTCGCACCTTTTCGGGCTAGCTTTGGATCAGTTTTGCCATTGAGATGCTATTAATGTCTATCCTGAGGATGCTTTGTATAATGTTTGGTCCTACTATTGCTTTAGGACAAGCAACAATTCAAGCATGGGGGAGTTTGACAAGTGCTAAAAGTGTATATAATGTTAGGGTCATTTTGCTGTATTTTTAGGAAAATTGTGCGCTTAATGTTAAAATTTATACTTTAATTCTCGTTTTTTGCTTTGGAATGATTATTTGATGAAATTTGCAGGATTCTGGACCATTTTGGCCCAGCATTTGACCCTCATTTGAGTATATGTTGAACCCCCACAAATGCCTATCAGATACCATGCCCGTGGAGTATGAGAATAGTAGAAACTTTAGTTCTAGCCAAGACCATTGTCGAACCGTGGTGCCTGCCACGGACCATGGTTAGCCGATAACTAGTAGCCTTTTCGTTTTCCTCTATTGTGTAGCTGAGGTTACTTCGATGGCTACTTAAAAGGGCATCTTTCAGAGCAGAAAGGGGAGATCTTGTTCAGCAACCATAGTCCTACTTTCATATGTTTTTAGTTTAGTTTAGTTTTAGTGTAGTTTTTGTTGTGATTAGAAGGGAGAAACTTGCTCTTGGAAGCTTGAAGATTGTTGCAGGATTCAAGGGCTACCATTGTAGTAAAGTATTCCTTCCTTCTCTTGAATTTGCTTTTAGACTTTTGTTTTAGTTCAATTTAGAAACATGGGTGAGTAGTTTTATCTAATATAGGGATTTGTTCGCCATAGAATTAATGTTAGATCTTTTGTCCTTGAATTCTTATGCTTATTTCATGTTTCGAATGATTCATGTGTGTCTTGAAATTGGAATGTTATAATTGGAATTTTGCCAATTTTGCTTTCTTATATTAGGTAGTGGGGTGAAGTACTGAAAGGTGAAACTCTCTACTCGCTCATCTTAATAGAACTTAATTTAGTAAAATTCAAGAGATAATTGCTTTTTAAGCGGGGACTTAGCAATTCACAGATCTTTAACCCAGGCTAAAATCAAATGCACTTAAGAGAGTATTAGTTGAATTTGTTTAGGCAATTAAGTTCATTTCGAAAGAAAGGATTAAATTCAATGTGATTCCAATTACTTGAATTGTTCTTCCTATGAATAGTGCAATGCTTAAATGCATGATCTGACTCTTTACTTGGTGAATCAAATTCGCAGATGTTTTTCCGTTATTGAGTTTTCAAATAGTTAAATAGTTTATTTAAATCGACCATTTGAAAGGATTTGTTGCTTAGCAAATTCTAATAGGCTTTTGACTCGATAGATTAATTTGGTCACCGAGTATGATCTTTTAAACTGTACTATGGCACACTTGCGCTTGCAAACGTGTCAATAACCCCAATCTAATATTAGGAGTCTCAGAAGAAAAATCAACTTCTAATTAATCAAACTGTTTCCACGCTTTCCCATTAGATGGATGGCACATAACCCCTTCCTCCATTTGATCAACATGATGTCACCTTATATGTTTAGCAAAACTCTAAAAGGCATATAATCTTTGAAGTCTTACAATAAGAGATAAGTAGTGCATCCCTACAAAGGGAACTTTTTTTGTTGGTCCCCTTGCTAGACTTGCTAGATTGCCATCTAGAAGCATCACAAAACTTACACTTCTCCAAAGATTCATCATCCTTAAAAAATAGCCTGCAACCATTAGGAAAAGAATCTATTTTTATAACACTCAAACCAAGTTTTTCCACTAACATCTTAGCCTTGGAGAAATTAGAAGCAATAAAGTTGCTATGTGGGCATGCGTGTTTCATGAGTTAACATACTTCATGAAAACAATTTTGAGACATATTATAATTAGATTTAATATTCATCATTCTAAGAGCAAGAGACAACTCAGTGTGATTATTACAACCAGGCCACAAGGGTCATTGAGCTGCATTAAGCTTTTCATAAAACTGCTGAGCACTTGGATTTGGAGGTTTACACTCATTGTCTTGATGAGCTCTTATAATGTAATTGACCATAGTTTGAAATATGTCGACCACATTATAATCATTATGGTCTAAGACATTAGAACTATAACGCATTTCACCCCCACCATTAGGTTCAACCTCCCCATGTGATGTCCAATACCAATAAGCATGCATAAAACCCCTCTTATAATGTAATAGTCTGACCTTAAAATATGTTTATTAATTTCATTTCATTAATCCATGTGATTAATTTTATTTCATTTACATCATTTCTTTTATTATCCCAATTAGACATTTAATTGGACATTTCTAAATGGGCCCTCACTTTATAATTCGAGGTTTTGTTCTCGTCAAATTTTGGAGATTGATTCAGGCATTGATATTTATGAATTTAACAATTTAATTCTTTTTCATGGCACCACAACCATTTAATCTCGAGTTTTGGAAAAAAAAATTCGCAAGCGCACTCGGTTTTAGTTCTTTTTCTAAACTCGAGCCCGTTTACGGCCGATTTCGACCCAGCAGGACTTGACCCTCATTTGTTTAGCTAAACTCTCTTAATTAAACCTTAATTAAGCTTAGTAAAAGTGGCTTTTCTACTTTCATTTTCAGCCAAGTAAAAGGCAAGCATAAATTTGCAAAATATTCATTTAACACCAAGCATTTCAAGACACTTTCTCTCTCCACATTCTCTCCTCCTTCTCTCTAGTCACGGCCAGCACTAGTAGCATCAGCATCAGCATCATCACCATTTCAGCCACTAACAACCACCAAACAACCACCCCTCACCACCCCAACCATCCCTTTCACTCCTT
>NCQV01087315.1:9406-22139 GCA_002740545.1 Lophocereus schottii
TTGCTTAATTGGCAAGGAAATAGGTTTAGCATCTAACATACCCAACTCTGTTAAGATATTCGACGCACACTTGCATGACATAGCAATAATACATGTGGAGAAATGGAAACTTCTTTACCAAGAAAATACTTTCAGGGCCTCAAATCTTTAAGCATCAAACATTTATGTGACTGTGCTTTGAAAATTTGCAATGACTGGGATTACTACAAATGAGAACTAAATCATCAACATAAATAAAAAGAGCCAAAAACACATCACCCCCTTTCGATAAATAAACACAGAGTGATGCAAAGGTGATTGCAAGAACCCAAACTTGTGCAAGGCTAATGTTAGTTTGAAATACGAATGTCAGGTGCTTGATGTAATGTGCACAATGACTTTCTTAGCTTGCATTTTTTTTTTCCCCCAATTATTGGTATAGTTCAACAATACAATTACGAAAGCTGAGCACAATCATCATAGACTAGGGAAATAGGTTTACTAAACTTGTGAAGTTCCTAACCAGCTCATGTGCACTATATGGTATGTCTTCGTGCCAAGCCTTGGACCAGATGGAGATACTCCACTTGATGGTGTGTAGCACTGCCTAACGAAGAGTAACCATATTATGTTGGTGCATGAGATCCTGACAATGGTTTCATGTAAATATCCTCAGTGAGATCCTCATGTAAACAAAGGTGTTGGGGACATCCATTTGATGAACTCCCATCATTTTGATATGACAATAGTCAAGAGGCTAATGAACAGTAACCTTTTTGCTACAGGAGCAAAAGCTTTTTTTTAAACCGTTCCCCTTCTCTTTGTGTGTTTCAAGAACCTCCAAGCAGCCTTTGCAGCGTCAATAGTCCGATCCGTATGATACTTTATTTTTTGTACCTACTTACAACTTTATTTTGTATACCTACTTGCAACTCAGAGCACTTTTTCTCAATAGGAGTGTCGTGAAGTGTTGCGTTTTATTCTTCTCCAAGGCAGAAATTTCTTGTTTCATGGCCTCTTTCCAACAAGGATCGTGTATCACTTAAGTAAAATGTTTAGGCTCTTTATGAGAAGTAATTACCTAACAAAGCATGATATAATTTTTAAAACATTCATAGGAAATAACATGAGAGACAGGACGACTCGTACTTGAAGGAGCTTCATGGAGCAATGACAAGTAGGGGTTTTTGACATCAAGACAAACATAATCACATAAACGTGTAGGAGGTCTTCGATAATGTTGAGGCCTAGTTTCAATAGCTGTAGTAAGTTCATTTTCCCACTCAATAAATGTGTAGGCCTAAACTCATATGCATTCGGCCTAGATTTGGCAAAATTGACCCGAGATCCAAAACCCAAACTGAGTAATCGGATCCATACCCAACCTGATATTCAAAACAAGGTCACCAGAAAGTGTACCTGAAACCGAATTGACCCGAGCCATATGCGACTTGAAATTTCCGACAAAGTTGCTTATTTTTGTATGATAAGCTTATTGAAACAAAAATTGGTTGATCTGAAGTCGACCTGAATCGAAATTCACCCGACCCAAACCAAACCGACCTAAAATATCACTTGCCCCAAACATGACCCGACTCAAACTTAACTCGACTCGTACCCAAACCGAATGACCCATTTGCAGGTCTAATTCGACCTAGTGCTTCATGAGTGTTGTTGTCTTCCTGATTCCTATTTTGGGCCGCAAATGGCTAAGTATGGGCCAGTTCCCAAGCTCTCTCCCAAATTCATAGCAATTCCAGGCAAGCCAATTTCCTCTTAATTTGTTGGGGAAAATGGTCTCATAAAATTGGACATCTCGGGATACAAAAATCTTTTTCATCTCCAAATCATATAATTAATTTTCAACCTTTTTTTCCATAAGAATATCATAAGAAAATATGGTTAACTAATCTTGCATTAAATCTATCTTGACTATAAACATGAACATAGCATAAGCAACAAAACACCATAACAATATCATAAGAGCGTGCAACTCCTAGCAACATCTAAAAGGAGGTTTTGGGTTCAAGCGTTTTCTTGGTGCAGAGGCTTGAAACCATAACGCACACGCCACATTCAATAAATGGTTGCACAAGAGGTTTCAACTAGACTTTATTAAGCTTAGTCCCATTATCATTATGCACATTCTAGGCTATCAATCCTAAATGACTTTGGACCATACGGCAAAATTGCATAATTCGATCATACCTTTTAATTTTGTCTCCACGTACAAACACCCAGACATCTCTACTAAAATCATTCACAATGCACAAAAAATAATGACAATCACTTAGAGTACGAGTATGGTATTTCCCCCCTAAGTCAAAATGAATTAATTAAAAAGATCTTTTTACCTTAGAAAAACTCAAAGGAAAGGATTTCTAGTATGTTTCTTCTTATGGCAAGTATCACAGCAGTTATAAAAGTTTTTATGCAACAAAAAACCACATAAAATATAGTACACAATGTCGAAATAAGCATAAGTTCTAATGATAATATTCTCCAATTAAAGTTTACAAAATACGCTTTTATTTGCACACTATGTGCCGAATAAATTTCTCCAAAGTACAGAATACCAAAAAGAATATCCAACATTTTTCAATAATAAACCAGGAACCACTGTTACCATTCTAATCTTTTCAACAACTTCTTCGTGGCCACTGGGGAGAACATTTGGAGTCATAGGGTGGGAGGCTCCAGTAAACAAGGAAATGAATAAAAGACCTTACCGTTCATCCTTTCTTGACCTTTTATTTCATTAAACAAGGAAAATAATGTATCTACTCAAGGGGGTGTATGCCCATCAGATCTCGAATCAGCAATTTGACCAGACCTGATGCCTCTTTGTTAGAAACATAATTATAAACTTCGAGCAAGTATATGTGTAAGCGTGGAAAAGGATATGTAGATATTTGAGTATGTTGCTCCGATTTTGGCTAGTTAAATCACCTTAGAAGGCGGTGAATAAGGTGATGATTAAAGTCGCAAGATAATCGAAATAAAGAGCGGAAAATAAGTGTGGACAAAACACAAGAACTTTTTAGCGAGGTTAGCCTCAACCAGGCTTAGTTCCGCCTAAAGTTCCCTAACTCTAGTTAAGATTAACCCGAATCTTTATTAAGAGGGATTACACAACTCTAGAGTACACCTACTCTAAGTTTCAAACTACAAATTGACCTTTCAACAAGTTATTGGTAGTGGTAGAGTTGAAGGTTATAATCCCACCTTACTTACAACTTGAACAATACAACTTGAATAAATGTAAAGCAAGTTAAAGCGCAAAGTATGCAAGTGACTATTGAGTATGACAATTGCTTGTCCTCTCTTTCTCGTGTGCTCCTCAGCTGCAAAATCTTCCCTTTTTATAACAAAAAGAGTTAAAGGAGCCGTTACTTTCAAATATGGAAGGAAAATCTTCAATTGATCTTCAAGCCCTTGAAATCTAGTTTCAAGGCCTTGAAATGCAACTAATTTTGAATAATAGCCCCAAATCTTCAATGGCTATCTTGCTGATTTCTTGCAATGGCTAGTTGATGCTAAAAATCTGTTGGTGCTATTTTTAGGCTAAGCAACAACTAGAATTGAGTTTCAAAAGATATGGCTATATTTAGAGAATCATAATCTCATATTCAAATTTGAATCACACAATGCAATATCATAAAGGTTACATATTCAAATTTGAATATTAAACAATCTCAAAAATATTATGACACCTTATATAAAGTCAATTAAGTAATATTAATTTTCCAACATCCACTTCAAAAATGTAGCACATTTGAACAATAATAATTATTAAGATAATTCAAATATAATATGATGAGTATGTCAATTGATTAATCTATTTTTGTTTTTCATCAAAATATATTAATAAAACATATTGTAAGCTTAAAGAAGCTGACAATCTCCCCCTTTTTGATGAAAGACAAAACCCAATAGAAATAACATATCAATATAATTTTAAAGGATACACCATGAAAGCTTTTTAAATACTTCTCCCCCCCTTTTGTATTTCATCAAAAAAGTAGCATAAAGAGAAAGAAAAATCGAAGCGCATAAAAAAATTATGGCGAACACATATAGTTCCACCTTAACAAATCAATGATATATAAGGATACTCCCCCTCAATTTAAGGCACTCATGAAATAAAATATATCTAATTAAATACTTTGATCAAATCATATATTTTGGCATGCATGCATTGACTTGATATTCTAATGAGCATTGCAAGGGATCAACATATTAACATAACAGAGTATATAAAAAATAATAGCAGGCACAAGATTTTTACGTGGAAACTCAAATCGAGAGAAAACCAGGAGCAACAACAATGGCACAAAATCCACTATAATAGGAGAGTACAGAGACAGATCTCAAAGAAAACATCCAAGGTAGAGATCAAATAAGAGAGAGAAAGATCTCAAAGCAAATGTCTAAGGAACAGATCAATTACAACGAAAATCTCTCAACACTAACTCTCAGTCAAAATATGGAATAGGAAATGCACCAATAACTAAAAAAATTACCAGAGTTTGGTTAAAAAAGATACATTGATTATAACATTCAACTAAAAAAAAACAACAATAGTTCAACGTTTTTTAAAAAACAACATGAAGATTATTCAACTATCATCTCTATTGCCGCCTCGAATTCCACTTTTTGGCATCAATAACTACACCCCCATTACTTCTTACACATCCCCTTATTAGTACTTGGGTCAATATCTGTCCCGGAGTTTCCTAACCCGGGCATCGATCTGGTTGGTGCGGATGAGGGTGTGGAGATTTGCTTCTCTGAAAAGTAATTTGGGTTAGAAGGTGGTGGAGGATAGTATGGAGGGTAACATAGATACTCATATTAGGCACATTGTGGAAATCATCATGTGGTGGGAGGGTAACAAGGTCGAGGATAGTTATGGAGACTTTGACATGAGTTACCACTTCGATTCCTTGGGTTTGGTTATGGTGGATAATACGTATGATACAGCTGATGGTGATAGTTTGGTGGTAGATATAGAGAGAAGACGTGTAAGGATTAGTTGGGGTAATCGGGCTAGTAGTATTCCTTTTAATTTGGGATGAATTGTTTCGCACAAGTAAGCTAATAAACGGTGAAGGGATGTTAGGATCCATGTTTGAGGTCCAATTAACACCAACAAGCATACAATTAATCAGATTAATATATTATTAATTAGCCTTACTAATTTTAGGTAAAGAGATTACAAAATTGATTAAGATATTAAATGGTATCAAGTTATACAAAACCATATTAACATATAAACATATAATGATATTCAAAACTATATTTCATGAATCAATATCATATTAATTTTAGTTAGCAAAATCATATTAATTTTAGTTCTAAATTTTAATTTATAAAATCATACCTAATATTGTCATATATTGAAGCATACCAATATATTTATCAACTTTTCTTTGCCGTTTTAACTTTAATAAAAATTTCAAATCATTTGACTTGTGAGCGAAAACTCAATAAACTAAATTATTTTTAGTAGCAGGCCAAAACTCAATACATTCATTTGTGATATTAGTTTTACGTAAAGTCATAGAAAATTTTACCTCCACATATTAAATTGTCTAAATTGTTTTACTATTTCAATCTTTTATGATTCAAATCCAATTCATTTTAGTTAGGAAGTTCATGTTAACATATAACTATGTCATATTTTATAACATATTGTCATATTGTTCAATCCTTATTTCATTAACATGCCGAAATATCTTATTTCATTAACATGCCAAAAGATATTTCATATAATCTTATAATCATGTCATATTTAGTAACATATTATCATAATATTTACTATAAAATCAATTCATACAATCATGTCATATTTACTAACATGCCAAATCATATTCGCAAAGATTCATTTTAATTTCACCAACATGAGGTAAATTATAATTTAAATTAAACAATATTTACTAACTACTTAAAAAACTATTTCAAATTTGGCTTATTTTTGTTTAAGTTATAAAGTATTTCAAATAATATAACTAACATTCCAAAATTTGATAAACTAATTATTTTAACTAACATGCCAAAACTTAATATAAACAAAATCATATTAACTTCAAGAACATGTCAAAACTTGAAAATTTAACTAATCACGTCTTGCAATTTCTCCCCTAATACTGCATACATGTAAATTAACATGTGAAAACATAATTAAATTTAACTAACATGCCAAACATATTTAAATTTATTCATTTTATGTATTTTAGTTAATAACATAAAAACTAACACATAAAAAGTTGCCAACATTTTAAAAAAATTTCATACTTACAATTTTTTTCACTTCTTCCTTGATTGAGAGCACCTCCTGCTTTTCTACCAAAAAAAATTAGAAATTTATATTTTCAATTTAAATTACAAAAACAAGTAATAAATTACATAAATTATAAATACTAACTAGCTTTCTTACCTGTTTTTGGATGAAACAACTCACAAATATTAACGAACAAATCTCCCAATTTTGTTAAGGGAGAGTGAAATTCATAATTTTGTTGCGTTCAAATTTTTCACAAAGGATGTCATATTTATATAGCATATAAATCCAAAAAAACAAAATAAATTGGGGAGGCCATCATATAGCCATTGCCCAACGTCTATTTCGAGCTCAGAAGCAGTTGAATTTCCTTTTCTTTAAAAAATCTGAGAAGCAAAGGTCACCAAAAATTAAAAAATCCCAGCCCAGGCTCAAAGTTTTGGGCACTAGGCAATAAAAAATAATTCGTAGGCTGGCTCGAGACTCACAGCCACTCGCCGAGCCCCAATCTGTGCGCCCATATTGTGCTTCCTCAAGCCACGCACACACTCGCCGATGTTCTTTCTTGGCTCCTGAGCCGCTCGCTGCATGTGGTCTAATGAGACTCCTAATACTACCTCCTTTAGATCCACAATGAAATTAAGAAATCACCTAAAACATGTGTCAAAACCTTCTAGACTAAGAGTCTGTTATTTGCGTTAGAAAATATGGGTTGCTAAATGGTGAAATTGGTTGAGAGTATTAGAAGTGGGTTGAAGTTTGTTGAAATGTGTATTTTTCTTGTTAAAATGATTGAAGTGGGTTGAAATTGGTTAAAGTAAGTTAATTTTTTTTATATAATTAGTAGGAGTTGGTTAAAATAATAGGAAATGAATTAAAATGGGTTGAAATTGATTGAAGTAAATATTTTTTTATTAAATTTATGAACTGGGTTGAAGTAAGTTGAAGTGGATTAAAGTTGATTGAGATTAATAAATTAAAACTCAACGAAAAGAACAGGGCCTAAAACTACTAAAACAACCAGCAGATTAGATACAAGTAGTGTTATAAGTACTATAGACTACGAGCCATTGTCTGATTTTGAACTAGGCAATACCAGATGGTATCGGTGTGAATTGGACGATACTAGCAGAATCTAGCCAAGTACTAGCGAGTGCAATTTTTTTAAAGAATACTCATAATTATTTTTACACTTTAAAATTTTTATTTTAAATTAAAAATAGTACAAGTCTAGTAGTATAATATTACAATATATCTCATTCTGTTGGGAAAACGATACGAAATGTACTCAACATATTTATAGCTATGGATAGAATCTAAAATGAGAGCACACCATCCGCTTTGATTGTTGCTGTAGTTGATATTTAGCCTGTGTTTATTTTTGGTTTGATGCACTAGTAATTGAAATATTGGCATTGAGACCTTAATTTATTACAAAATAATTTAAAAGTTCCTCACCTTTCTGTAATAATTTTTACCCTACTTAGATTAAGGCAATCGCTCCTTTTCGATAACATTTTCAACGAAATCATTATTTTGGTCAATTTGTTGTCGTCATTTAATTTACCCAAAAGACCCATTGTTCACAGTTAAAGATACCCATCCCCTTATTTTTTCTCTAAAATAGTAGTAATAATTTCATATTTCATATTTTGATAATTATATGAACAACATTGTTTTTATAATTTTTATTGTACAATATAATAAAACTTTTGACTTTTAATTATTTTTAATATAATAATGATCACCTTTTTTATAATTTAGTTAGTCTATATTTTAATAATTTTCTTTAAATTTATTAGTTTATCAACAACAACAACTTCCAGTGTGGGTTCCGCTTTTGCGGGTCTGAGGAGATCCAAATGTAGGCAACCTTACCTCTACCAGCAATTCTACCCATAGAGAGGCTGATTCTAAAAATTAGACTTGTGAAAACATTTTGTAGAAGAAAAGTTTTGAGAAAACATTTTATGGGGAAAACTAAGGGTAAGTATCAGGGAATGAGTTAAGAAATATGAAAAAAATCAGGCGGCAGTAACTATGTGACCATAAGTGCAACAAAGTAGAGGGAGATACTGTGCCTTAACAACCAGAAGTTGGCAAACAATGTCTCTTGAACTACCTACATGTAAACAAAACATACGAAAAAACTGCAACCAGACTCATTCTACTGCAACCTAGTGACCAACTATCAGGCTAACTCTCAGCGATCAAAGTCTTAATCCTATCCCGCCATAGTTTACTATCCTGAGCTATGTCCTCCGTTAACCCTACAACTTTCAAGTCCTCTCTAATTACCTCGTCCGTACTCTTATTTGGTCGTCCCCTCCCTCTTCTACCTCTTGGGATGTTAATTCTCACATCTCCTCACTGGAGCATCCGCACTTCTTCTTTTCACATGACCAAACCATCTGAGTCTTACTTCTCTTAGCTTATCTTTGATGGGGACCACTTTAACTAAGTCTCCGATTACTCCATTACTAATTCTATCCATTCTCGTGTAACCACATATCCATCTAATCAGCCTCATCTTTGCTACCATTAGTCTTTGAACATGAGTCTTCTTTATAGGCCAACACTCTTATTCATATAATACAGCAAGTCTAACTACCATATGATAAACTTTCCTTTTAGTTCTACAAGCATTCTCTGATCGTACAGCACATCTGAAGTAGAGTTACATTTTTGTCAGTCCACTCTTATGCGATGGCTAATATCTTCGTCAATGTCTCGTTCATGATGAATGATTGAGCCTAGATACTTAAACTTCTCGACCTTTGGTACCTGCATGCCCTCAATGGTGACTTCTCTCTCGCATCTTCCCTTCCACTAAATTTATTAGTTCATGATTAATTTTAATAATTGGATGATCTCTATTAAAAAATTATACATTGTAATTCTTGTTTCCTTTTAATCTACTTACATAATTATAATAAGTTTCTTAAATTTCATAAAGGAGAATTTGACTTGTTTGTCTAATTTCATAAATAACTTACATAAAAAGCAAAATGCTAAAGGCTTTTTTAGAATTATAATCATTGCCACATTGTCACCTTCACTAAAAGTGATGCATATATTTAAATATCGTACATCAACCTAAAGGGTATCATGAATAATTACATATACTAATCAGGGAAGGTAAATACTATCATAAAAATGTGACTATTTTTAAAGTAAATTTGTAATAGGTGAAGGAAGGCAAATTTTGACATCTCCCATGCAAAAAAATAAAAATTGGGTGTTTTTTTATTGCAATACATAATCATATATTTTTTTTTTCTCATAATTCATTTGTCACTTGTAATTAAGGAAATTCACGATCATTACAAAAAATACCACGAGATTGGAAGTTCCATCACAACCAAAAATCTAACATTTTTAAATAAGATTAATTTGTTATTAAAGTTCAAGTTTATTTTAAAGTTGCACAGCAAAAAAAAAAATGTTTATTTTGAAGCTATCATTCTCCAAACACATTAACCCAGGCATTTCTAAGTATCTGTCATGGAGTTTATTGATTTGAAGCCGTGAATTTGCATCCATTTGTTAGGTCAGGTCTGCTTGAACCTGTCCCGAAAGCAAATAAATTTCCTCAAAACACATTGAATGAGTTACTTTTAAACAAAGGGATGAACACATGCTAATAGTAGATAAGTCCAAAATTATTGTCATGCCATCTCAACTCAAAAATTTTGTCATGCTATCTCTTAATAATTTTCAATTAAATTCATATTTACTTCTTATTACATATTTGTTAGTTTTAGAGGTGATATTGTGTGTTGGAGGCGTGTAGTATTTGTGGGTACACATTAGGGAGAAAGAGTTTACCTTGGGTTAACTAGGAAAAACCCCTTTCTCCCTATTAGACATTGCTAATTGGGCAAATTGTTCAGTCATTATCTTCATCATTCTCTCATTTGACTCTTTAAGTTCTCTAATCATTATCTCCATATCATTGATTTTCTTATTCACTTTATCTAATTCGTTATACCGAGAGGGGGATATGATTGAGCGACATGATGAAGAAATGAAGAAGAAGAAGGGAAATTGGCCGGTTTAGGGAATTTTTAGGCTCGCACAATCATGCCCCTCGGCGGGGGGCACCTATGCCAATTCTCTGGAACATGTTTCATTTTTCCTCAAATATGGTACTCTAAATGCTTGAATATTCACTTTATCGGCAAGATGGGCAAGAAAAGAGTGGGTGAATCATCTAACTGCCTACCCAAGAAGTCATCCAAGGCATCCTCATCTTAAGCTCCTTCATGCACGAAAGGTACGAAAGATGCTTAGCCATTAATGTTGCCTCCTAGTACTAGAGGATTAACTTTTGTGAATGATGAACAACGACCCAAGTATGAAATCCTTAGTATTAGAAAGACAAGTGAACAAAAGTTTTGGGATATAGAGTCATTAAGGCAGTTGGGGATGTCAGATGATGTTGTGATATTATTGACAAATTTGGGTTGGTTGGGATATGTGGAGATGAAATGTGTGGCCTATGACCAGGTAGTTGTTGAGTTTTGAAGTTCGTTGAATGTGGATTGGGCCGGTTCGCATAGAGGTTAGGAGATCCTTGTTACTTTCCATATGTTCGATTCGGACCATAAATTGAGTCTGAGAGAATTTAATCACTTGCTTCACCTACCAGTGCATTCCAACTCTTTTCAGGATGTGACAAGCCGGTGGCACCCAAATTCTATTTGGTTGAGTATCACTTGCTCAAAACAAAAATGTTATAGACAGGTTTGGGCGGCCCTAAGTGCATGACCCTAGGCAGGCCAAGGTCACGGATATTTGTAATGTGAACATCCCTTGCTTACAGCATTTGAGAGCTAACATTATTTTTGGTAGAAACAATAGCCAGAATCTTTTTAGGAAAGCGGAGTTATTTTTGATTTGACGGGCCTTAACTGGGAGCCATACCTGCACTAGAGTTTTCATCATTCGCCACCTAGTAGAGGTGGCTAAGACTACCCATGAAAATTTTATTGGTGTGGGGGTACGATCACCATGATAGCCCAAACTTTGGGGCATGGGGGAAAGTTTGGTAGCCTCGAGCCTCATTTTTTTAGTGAGAGTTTGGATATAGCTACCCTAGCCCATATGATTATCATTAATATAAAGGGTGGCATTAACAAGTATCCCCACCACAAATAAATCCTTTTCACCTTTTCGGAGGTGGTCTGCACCACCATTTCAAACAAGTGAAACTGGATGTGTGATCGGGTGATAGTGAGAGGGGTGGTAATGCCATGCGAGGCTGATGAAGGTGAAGAGAGAGGTGAAGAGGGCAGTGAGGATGATGATGAGGAGGTGAAGAACAAGCGCAAGAGGCCCAATAACAAGTGGAGCCTCAAGAAGAGCATGACTCCGCACCTTAACCACCACCACAAACACAACACTTATACTTTGAGATGGGGCCCCTCTTCCACACCCCATATGCCATTTGATGCGAGCTTCCTCCAGTCTTTTGCTAACCTTCAAATGGAGGTCACCGGACTCCGAGAGGGATAAATCAAGATGCGTCAATCCGAGCATATGGAGTCTGTTGATATGGGAGTGAATTTTTTTAGGAGATATGTGGAGCGACAAGAAGAGAGGAAGATGAGACGGATTCAGCTTAAAGAGGAACGGGGTATGAGAGAAGCTCAGGAGTATGAGGAGAGGAGGTAGATGAATGAGTTCATTTGGTAGCAATCCGAGGCCATCCGCAAGTTGGAGCAGCACTACCATCCTTTCCCGGGCGATCAGGAGAGTTCAGCGACATATCGACCATTTCCTCCATACTTTTGGCTGCCATCTGGGCCCAGCGGGGCCCAGTTACCATGAGTTGTATCCCCTACCCCTCCGTCACTCTTCATAGTTTCTTGTATTTTAAAGGGTCATTTTCATTATGGGGTGCAGCATCTCAATTTTGTGATTTAAGTTGCATATTGATTCTTTCCCTCTTCCCTTTCCCCTTTATTGTGGTGAGTTATGGATTGATGGCCGTCTAAGGTGCACTTTGGTTGCATTAGCCATGTGGTTGATATATTGGGTGAATGTTATCATTCATGTTATCCACGCATAGTGGATTTGATTGTGGTGTAATAGGTGCTTAGGAGCATAGCCATTGCATATAGTCATATTTAGTATAACCATGTATTCGCATTGTACGTATATCATTTCATGTTTGCATTGTCAATATTTTCTTCTTTCTTCTCTTCTTCTCCATGTTTACGCCATCTTAAGGTAATCTTTGTCACTCTTCTTGCAGATATTCCATCTTTTCTTCTCTTTTTCATTTCTTTCCTTGTTAGAGCACCTTATCGTACAATGAAGACATTGTGGAGTTGAAGTGTGGGGGTGAGGTGCCCATTTGTATGTATTTTTCGAAAATTTTGAAAAATTCCAAAAAAAATTCTTTTTCTTTTGGGATTTTGTGTGTTTTCTTATACGATTGTGATCCCATGTGCTAGGTTATTGAGT
>NCQV01087320.1:3263-18433 GCA_002740545.1 Lophocereus schottii
ATTTTCATAAAACCCCTAAAATTAGAGTATTTATATTTTTAACCCCATTTTGGTAAAAAAAACATAAAGTCTAAAAAGTTTGGGATCGACTTTGAAAGAAAAGCCCCAAAAAATATCTTTTCATGTAATAACAGACCCTACAAATTTAGTTCCTCGAAAGGGTAGACACCTAGAAATATAATGCCCAAAAGTGGACCCTAAAATTATTTTTATACAAATATAATGCCCAAAAGTTGGAGACTGTTTTATGAAGGCAAGGCAAGAAGTAGAATCTCAAAATCAAGATGCTTCAAGTGTTTAGGTTGATGAACCCGCCCTAGCTGAAAGGATTTTCAATAATAATTTTGCTGCTGGATTTAAATCAGCCTATATTGATATTACTAATATAGGTTTTGAAGTGATTTGTACAATTAACTCTATAAGATAATGATGTGCTTCTTAAACCTGCTAAGGATTTAGAACTTAAAGAGGCTATTTTCCAAATTTATATATCAAAGCTTCAGGACCTAAAGTGTTCCTAGTTGCCTTTTTCTAAGATCATTGGTATATCATTCATATCAAAAAATGTGCGATGCTATGCAATCATTTATCTTGGGAAACTTCTCAAGTAAATTGATCATATGCTTATTATGATAATTTTGAAATTGAGTAATTTAGTGTCAACTGACCAACTTCGCACTATTGGTCTTTATAATAATTTTATAAATTCAAAGATCCTATCTAACACAATGTGACCGATCTTGGAAAGATAATTGATCTAGTACAAAGCGCTTTTATTCCAAAGCTTTCAATTCATGATACTATTCTTATCACAGATGAAACCATGAATAAACACAAAAATGTGAAAGGGAAAAGAAAGCTTAGATAGCCTTCGAGTTAGATATGTAGAAGACAAATGATTGGGTGGAATGGAAATTTTTTGTTCAATGCACTGGATAGTTTAGGGTTCACCAAAATGGGTTGAATGGACTAAAGAATACATATATGTGGTGTCTTATTCATTCATCGTTAATGACGATGTTTATTTATCTTTTATTGCAATGAGAGGTTTCAATAAGGAGATCCTCTCTCCCCATACTTGTTTATAATCTATATGGAGGTGGTCACTGGAGCCCTTTAGAAGGCACTCTGTAGAAGCAAATGTGGCATTGGAAATAACATATCCCAAAGAGTAGATAAAGTCTCATTTTTATTTTGTGCAGATGATAGCCTTCACTTTTGTAGAACTAATTTAGAATCTTGCCAAGAACTTAATACTATTTTGAAAATTCAAAGTTCTGGTTAACCCATTTGAATAATGCCGCAACCTATGATATAGAAATTATCTCATCTGTCTCTAATATTACACACTAGGATAATCTTTTTGAATATTTTGGATGTTCGATTTCCAAGGGAAGGAATAAGATAAAAACTATCCCTAAAATAGTCAATTGAATAGCTGAATAGTTACAGACTTGGCAAATAAGACGTATCCCTCAAGTAGGTAGAGTTGCACTCATTCAGGCTAACATGGAATCAATGCCAGCACATATGATGCAATGGTTTCAATTATCTAAGGAAATAACTCTTCGGATCGATATAACTAGTAACATTTATTTTAGAAAAATCCAAGGATAACAAAGGTTTATCGATGGTTACTTTAGATAAGACTTATCATCATAAGAAAGTAGGGAGACTTGGATTAAGAAAAATGGAAGTAGTACAGTAGAGGTGCATTTCTAAGTAAGCTAACATCGAAAATTTTCTATGGCCACATCCTTTGGGTAGGAAAATGCCAAAAAAATATTCAATTAATGATAACTTTTCCTTTTGAATAGAAATAAAGAAAATATATTCGTTGGCTTTTAAATGTGTCTCTAAAAATCATTTTCAATTTCCAAAAAAAAAAAATTGATGGAAAGCTATGGAAGAGCAAAACATTAGTTTCTGACTTGAAAGTTTGTGTGCGAATGACATTCTAGTAAATTTACTTTGTATTTCGAAGCACCCTATCACTAGCACTTCTTTCAAAATGTCACAACTCTTCACAAGCAATAGGGAATGGGATACTACCAAGCTCAATCTGCCGGTGGATATAATCCATCTACTACTGATTCCTACAAACACCTATGCGTTTCAACTATATTTTTGATTTATTTAGGGATTATCACGAAATAGAGAATTCTCCACAAAGACTGCAACCAAAGGACCACGTAAGTTGGATATGAAAATCCAGCCTCTTAGGAATATATATATGGAACTTAAATATTATGCCTAGTTAGAATTATTTATATGAAGACTTCATCATGGTGCTCACAATTGGATTAACACTAGTTCTTTAGCTAATCCATATAGTGAGATTATATGAGGGCTTTCTAATTTTAGAGCTACTAAGACAATAATCAAATTGGACATCATACTAGCACTCTTGTAGAGTATTTGGAAAATAAGAAATAGTAATGTCTTTCATAATGGAATAGCTAACTTAAGTACTACCTTGATAAAGGCAAAAAAAGATAATTAAATGGCACATTAGTTACAAACTCACACAAACACTCCAACCGCCTAACCCAAATCATTCAGCCTCCATCTACAAGAAGACTCATTGGGTAGCACAAAGAAAACCATAAGGAGGTTCACCAAAATCAACCTTAATGGGTCCAAAACCTCATTGGGAGCAATTGGAGAATTTATAATCTGTGATTTGGAAGGAATTTTCATTTAGGCAGTAATATTTAACTTGAGAACATTGATTTTGCTGGTTGAAGCAATGTCTATGAGAAACACAGCTAAAGCTAGTGTAAGCAAGTTTGATTGAACATCGAAGGTAATAATAAGGCACTTATTTAAGTAGTTGAAGGTCATACTCAAGTGCTAATAGCAATTCAAGTTCTGGCACAGGATATTCACAGTTATATTCACTCTTCTAACAATATTATTATCACTCACATTCTTAGGTAAGAGAACCGTGCAACTGACTAGATGATGAAATTAGGTTTATCACTATATTCCACAATTGTGTGAAGGTGCCTTATAGGAACCTACTACATATCCTCCATAGGGATAATCCAAGGAGAACCCTTGAGAGACAATGTGCTCCAGTGAGCTACTTACCTTTCTCACCCAAAAAAAAAAAAAAATTATAGTTAGATCATTCATTCATTCATTCTTCCTTTCTCTATTTCTTTCCCAAGATTAAATAGCAGTGTCTAGATGGTTCACAGAATTTTTAATTTCTATTGTTTTATCATGGCATAGTAGCCTACTCAATGGCTTTTTAGGGTAAACTAGCTTTTTGAGGGGAAGTGGTCGTACAACTTGGTTGTACCAATGTTCCGCGTTCTTGGTAAATTTTTTTCATAA
The DNA here is from genome assembly GCA_002740545.1 of Lophocereus schottii. Lineage (NCBI taxonomy): Eukaryota > Viridiplantae > Streptophyta > Magnoliopsida > Caryophyllales > Cactaceae > Lophocereus > Lophocereus schottii. The sequence goes on from NCQV01087320.1 coordinate 6,606, forward strand.
ACTTTTATTTGCAAAAATATCTAACAATAATACATTTTTGGCTTTGGTTGTCTAGGTTTTATCGTTTTATGAAGTTTCCAAACAGGAGGACCCATTTGCAAGTAGCTAACAATACTAGGCTTTTGGGTTTGCTTGTCTTGGTTTTTGTTGCAAATGATAAATTTGACCAAGAATTCACTAAAATGACTCGATTTGCCATTGAGTAATAAAACTCCTAGTTTTTCACATATTCGTACCATTTGTGGTGCAACAATCCAATAAATTATATAAATTGAGTGCGCATATTAAATAATCCTCAACTGAATTCAAAGGATTGGCAACAATGCTTGTGATGCTAAAGCATAGGAAAATAAATACGCAGATTATAGGTTATCCAACTATTGATTACATTGAACTATTAAATTCAAAGGCTTATAAATCAATCAAAACCAAAAAGGAACGTAGTTCCCCTGTGTTTAACACATGATTTGCCTAGGTTTACAATGGAATATACTAGTATCTCCATTAAAGCTCAAAGTCTACTTCATTTCCCTTTAGTTGTAGCAAATTTGAACTTCTATTAGCCATGATGGTTAACATGTGGTGGAGGAGCACAACATTAACTTGCCCCATAGCTAGACAAAGGTGGACCCCTTAGGTCATGTCCTATTGTGTTCGCTGGGTCAAATTGCTTTTTTTTTTTTTTTTGGTGTGCATGCGTTTCAAGTTTTAGAACAAATTTCTAGCTATATTAGGGATTGAGTCAGATAATTTGTGATCCATCCTTCGCCATATTGTTCTTTATAAAGAGTCAGAGAATGAGAAGAAGAAGAACTACAAGGCAACCATAGATTCGGGGAACGTTTTTAAAATTTGTAATTCGATACATTTCGTGTTTAAGTAGTTTCTTAGATATGGGAATTTGTTAGCCATTGATGTTTTCTTATATCATAGTTGGTGAATCCTTCACACTTGTTTGATTCTTGTCTAATCTGGTTTAGAGGTTTGATTTTGAGTGGATTATTTAGCTAATTGCTTGTTTTAGATGTTCAATGAAGGATTAAAAGATGAAATTGCACATAGGATTTTTAGAACTAGATTTGATTGTGTGAATTCTTGAGAAAGATTTGCCATTCAAAAGAGCATGTGTAATAATTGGAGAATCACCTCAATATGATGAGTTGCTTAATAGATTTTTTGATCTAAAGGTACATTTGTAGTATATGTTAGGAGCCATTAGTTCGTGTTTGAACATACACTTGAATCCTAACTATATACTTAATTGCTTGCAAGCAACATGCTCAACAAGATTGCTGCATATCTGACATTTACAAACTTTAAAGTTGAAGTTCAACTACCTAGGACTCTTATCCTTAAGGACCTTGATTGGCATGTAAAAAATTGGCCATTGTTAGAGTAATAAAATCAGTATACGTTGAATTGAGCATAAAATGAATTTTATGACAATCTGATTAATTTCCCAAGTTTGGAATTTGTGTATCTAATTAACAAAATTTATGTTATATGAAAATATGCCATTCTATGATGAAGGAACATAGCAGAAAGTACAAACTACATTGATCATAGGCTTGGAATTTGGCCATTTTTTTATTTGTTTTAGAGGTATTCCATCACATTGCGATAATCTGGATTAATCAAATTAATTCCCTTATAATTAATCAAGTTATTTTACTAATTATCTAATTATACATTCTTCTAGGACCAAGATTAAATTTGTGATTTTTGATGATATAATAGCTTGTAGCATTTGGAAGCTTGGAAAGCACATTCAAATATGTTATAAATGAGACAAAGACCGAAAGAACTTTTCTTAAAGGGGATAAATGCAATCAACCATGCTAGAGTTAGAGAATGTCACCATGAGAGTTTGAAAGAGTGATTTCTGCCTTAGCAAATGCGGAATGCAATGGCTAAGACATTAAATGAAAGATAAAGAATCATCTTTCAAAGACAAATGATGCCCACAACTGACTGAACAAATGTCAAAAAAGTGGACAAATGTTAAGGACCTAGAACTAACTAGTAGCTATTAGAGAGAAGCATCTAATGAAATATTCTGTAGTATCCAATAGCTACATCTTCAACATCCACCAATGGTCTCATTCTCATTCTCTACATAGATAAGACATTGCTAATGATAGAGAGCATGCAACACACAAAGAGCTTCATTTATACTCTAAGTGTGTTGTAGTCTTGAGTGATTAACTTCAAATCATTGCAATCTTTGTACACACATTTGATATTCTTTGTGAGGCAAAAGGGTTAGGAGAATCCTGCTTGTAAGCAAGAGGGTTGACCTAGAGTGTCATCCTTCTTAAGTGGAGACTTAAGAGAAGTCACTTGAAGAGAGGTCTTGAAGGATGTGTTGCAGTCAAGGTCCTTGGGTGGATGCTAGCAAACTGTGTAAATCTCAGACTATATGAATATAAGTAGTCAAATGCTAAGGATGGGACCTTAGGTAGGGATGTAGCCCAATTGGAGGGGTAAACCACGATAAAAAAGCACCATATGCTTTGCTTTGAGCATTACTCACTTGTTGTTGAACTTCCTTTATTTATATGCTCAGTATCCTTGGCTTTATTAACGTCATTCTTGCCAAGGTTGTATGTCTTTTTTTAGTCGACTCAAGTCCAAACCATTAGGACCCCTGTCTTTTTTCTATCTCGTCATATCACATTCCTTAAAATAGATAAGCTTACCAGACTGCGCTTTTTGAAAGGCTTAACGCACGGGAAGGGGATTTGATTTTGACGAAGGAGATGGTAAAATCTTCATGGCTGCCTTGGAGTAGAACAATCCAAAGCCAAGCAAGAAGGTGCTCAACCTTTCTTCACAAAATCGGGCTTCTCTGCTTCCTTAGAAAAGGTCCGTTTATTGTATAGGAAATTAATCTTATCCAGTAAATCTGAAGGAGTCAACTACCAAACCCAACTATTAAGATGTCACAAAAACTTCGAAAACTCACTTGTTGGCACAATCGGTGTCCTTGAGTTGGCTAATACTTGTGTTAGTTTCTTATCAAGTTTATATTTGTAATTATTTATGATCACCCCATTTACTCCTCTCCAGGAAGACTAAGCCTACTTGGGACCAATAATTAGTATCAAAACTAATCTTATTTCTTGTGACTTAACTATTACATGAGTAAAGATCAATGTCTTCCTCAGGAATTGCTAAGATTAGTCAAGGTAGATATGTGTTTAGACGTTCCGTGTTTTTTGGATCTAACTTTGCTCATTGGAAGAGATTTATGTAGATTTGGTGAACAGGGCAAGACTTAAGCTATGGAACATAGTGTTAAGGGCTCCAATCTGAATCATGCACATAGCACAGAACCATCGAAAAAGCCTGTGGACCAGTGCATCCTTGAAGAGCATACGAGAGTAAAGAAAAATTATAAGGCTCTTAATGCTTTATATTGTGTTTTAGATGCTAATGACTTTAACAGTATTTCAACTTATGAAAGAGCAACTAAAGTGTGAAACACTTTGGTTACCACATATGAAGGCATAAGTTACATCGGCGAATTAAATATAAACATCTATGTACGTCAATATAAGCTTTTCGAGATTCTTCTAAATGAAGGTATCAAGGAGATGTACATTACATTCATTAGCATCATTAACAACGTCAAGTCTCTTAGAAAATTTTACTCAAATGAAGAGATGGTGAGAAACTTAAGAAGTCTCCCAATGTACCTGTGGGTAGCCAAGGTCAAGATCATTGAAGAGGTTCAGAGCTTGAAGACCTTAAAGCTAGGGGATTTGGTTAGAGAACTCATCACTTATGAGATCTACCTGTAGGAGGAGTGAGAAGAAACCTCTAACAGAGGGTAGCATTGAAGAATACAGTCAAGGACCCTAAAAGTTAAGTTAACTTAGAACTTGAAACTTCAGAGAATGAAATTGTTATGCTAGCATGAGGCTTTCATAAAATGTTCAAGAATAAGAATTTGGACTTTAAGAAGTTCAAGGAGGATTTTCATCAAAGGGGAATAAAGGAATAAAATCGTCCTCTCATAACCTTAAAACTAACACAATCGTCTGCATTAGTTGTGGACAACTAGAACAAATGATGAAAGACTGTAAGTCCTTGAAAAAGAAAGTCAAAAAGAAAAGGTTCTAGGGAAAGGGCAAAAAGGTCATGATGTCACAGTGCAAATGAAGATCAAGAGGATGAGCTTGCAAACCTATACTTTATGGCAAATAGAGTTGAATAATAAGGGAAACCTGAATTATAAGGGTTTAAAATAATACTGAAGGAGGACGAAGCAACTTCCACCTAGTAGGCACAATATCTATATTCTAACATATCTAGAGATGATTTAATAAAGAGTATCATGCATGGTGTGAATGCTGAAGAGGAGTCTCTTACTAAGATGAAGCCCCTTTATGATGAGATTACTCTTTTGAAACATCAAAAGGGAAGTTTACATGATGAGTGCACTCATTATTATTCAAAATACAAGTCTTTAAGAGATGATAACAAATAATTTTTTTAGAACTCAGTGATGAATTCTATACGAAGTGGGATGACTCTATGAAAAAGTTAATTCTCTGAAAGATGAACTATGGAAATTAAAAACTGAAAATGAGTATGCTTTCAAACTCAACTTTGAGCTAGCCAACACACATTATGAAGTTGAAGATGAGATTGGTAGGCTTAAAACTAATTGTGAGAATTTTTAACAATCTCTTTCAAAACTCCATAAGGGATAAGAAAATTTAGACAGATTTCTTGGATTCTAAAGTGTTCTCTTCAATAGAAAAGGTCTTGAACATAATCCTAACAACAAGGAGAAATAATGTTATAACTTCTGTGCTAAAGAGATGTAACGTCCCCAAATTGCTAATTACTTGATTCATAGATAACCGCAACGGAAGACTTAATGATTGAAAGTGCTGTCACCATCTTGATAAGGATAACGCTCATTGAAATCACTTAATCCTGCAACTCATGTTCACAATCACAATATCTACTAAACTGAAACACTCCAAGACCAAAGGCCATAATAGTTCAACTTCAATACAATCGGCCTAATCATACCATGTGTAAACTCGCACTCCATACTACACAAGTATAAAGACCCAACTTGACCATGAGGTCGATCCCAATATTCATGCTATGCTAAATCTATTGTGAGCATCTTATGACTTCCAAAAGAGCTTGCTAAATGGAGAAACATGTGGTACTTCATCACCTAAAATAAAAAACATGAAAACAATTCGAAAATGTAGCTAAAACTCAGTACATGCATTCTTGTATTGTAAAATGAGCATAGAAACACTGTTGATGGGTACTTGCCTTTACAATTCATTTAGTTCGCAATAACAACGAAAAAGAAAGTAATATAAAAATGAATTACTCATTATTATCTGGATGTGAACCCCTTGCAATGATATGATCTATACATAGGTGTATATCTGCCAATCCGATCAAGACTTGGCCTGAAGCCGCGCGGGTAAATGATGGGATGACGCCCTATAAATGATAACTGACGAGGTCACAAGTTAAATGGAAAATCACTGTATAAACTGATTCATTAATAAACTCATTAATAGTTGTAACTTAGTGAACATGTTCTGCTTTCTAAATATACACACAATGCATGTATCTTAAGTCTTTAAAAATGTCATCTGACTTGATAAATATGTTCTAACTTGATAACACTTATGCATTATGGGAAAGGATAACTCGGCCACGACTCTGTTTTATAAATGTCATTGTAGGTATTTGTAGTCAACAAATGATCCTTACTCATATAATTGAGTAAGTAAAAGTATGTATAATAGAAATTGAGTAATTAAATGGTATACATAACTTGGGTATTTTAATATAACTTCAAAACTGAATTAATAAAAGTAATCAAATCCGATATAAAGTAAATGAAAGTAAAATATACCATAGTGAGGTAAATGACATTACAAAGAAAAAGGCCTTGATGGTGGCAAATGAGGGAGTGGTTATGGCCTTTTCTGGGATAGGTTGCTGAAACGGGTTTGAGGCTCATTGATGTATAGCTCGGTTCAAGATAACATCTAGTACACTAGATTGGCTTGATAATATATTTAATACATTCTGAATTGAGTAAGTAATAAAAGTTTGAGGCCAAGAGAGATATATCTTGGTTCCAAATAGTATAAATTGTAATAACTTGACCTGATAAATATGATTTTTGAGTCAAAAATTCTCCCTACTTCCTATACTTTAGTCACAAGTCCACTAAATATAGCTTTTCATCCCAAATATATTATTGATCCTAATGACAGTTATTAAACTCCCCAAACTTGGTTCTTTCTTTGTAATATCCATAAGTGATTCAAAACTCATAATTAAGCTCTCTAAATGCATGTTTCTCTTCTTTTCTCTCATAAATCGAGATTAAAATCGCAATAAAATACATAAACATTCATTTCCCCACTTAAATGACCTTCCTTGGCCCAAAATACACAAAATGAGTGTATGATCCATCTCACTCAATCCTCATTATTGCTCTTTATACAATTACTCAAAATGTTTCTAAAAATCACCAAACTCCAAATAGTTAACCACAATTCATGAAATCTTATAGGAAATTTGAAAATAATATGAAAAATCTGTAGTAAAATTTTCAGAATTTTCCTCCAAGCATACGCTACACAGAAATTGTAATAACAGCCCAATTTGTACCAAAGCAGGTCAGTTCATTTCAAAAATTCATAACTTTCACCATTGACCTCAAATGAAAACCTAAAACCCCAATATGGAAATATTAAGTCCCAAAAGACTTTTATTTACAACACAAAATATGACTCCCATAATAGAGTTCCCAAAATTGGGCTAGAGCACAAGTGTGTCAGTTTTGGTTTAATTTATGCAGTTCTCATAAAACACCCATAACTTTGTCCACAGAAGTCAGATTAAGGCGATTCAAAAAGAATTTGAAAGCTAACACATGGACTTCTTGTTTGACTCAAAAACATACAAGATCAGTGAGTCCTTGATATGCAGATGGACCTATCTACCCACTAAAAATTATAATTTTTCAGTATGCCGATCATAACCAGTTTAATACCAAAATATGCCCTATTTTTTGAAATTTTTGACCCTTATTGTTTTAGCTTTTCCCTCTCTTTTCACACAAATCCTCAACTTAAATAATTCCTTAAAAGCATGTAAACAAGCTTTGGTTCACCCAACATCATACAAAACTACCACACTTAGTTTCACTTCATAATCATGTCAAATAAAGATCATTTTTCAATCATATACACACACAAACCAAGCTTAATGCTAATTTAATCCAAACCATACATTACTTGCCAAAACCTTAGTTTATGGCCAACATGGACTCACTCCAACTCTTTTCAAATCACCAAAAACTTCATCATAAATACCAATAGGTTAGAAGATGACCAAATCAAAAATAAAACAACCAAAATCCAACATTTTAACATTATGCTGGCATGAAAATGATTACCCTTAAACCCTAGCATGCTCCAACCTTATTTCAATCAATCAAAACATCAAAATAACCCTTCATTCTATCAATCCAACATGATCAACAACCATAAATAGCAAAACAAGAATCAAAACCAAAAATCCAAAGAGACAAGTTTAGGGCTACTCACCTTAAACTTGAAGAAAAGTAGAGATTGAAGAGATATTTGATGGTTTGAGGAGGAGGATGGTGGCCAGAGGTGCTAGGCTATTTGGGGAGGTCAGAGGTGGCGAGAACCTGGACGAAAACTAGCTGGAACTAGCCGGAACAGTGGCTGGGGTAGTGCTGGGCTGCCTGGCTGTGTAGAGAGAGAAGAAATAAGAGAGCTTGCTTCCTCTTTTTTGTTTTGTGATATTTTGATGATTTTATAGCATGGGGATATACTCAAATATGGCCAAATATGTGGCTGAAAATTCATACCTAAAGTAGCTTTTTGCTAATCAAAGATTAATGCGAAATATAGCCATTAGTAAAGCTAATAGCAAGCCAAGTTTTGGGCCTATTCTTTTACTTGGTTGGAAAATGATCTCAAGATAATTATATTCACTTGGTTAAAAATTAATCCTTCCCAAAATATCTTTTTGCTAATTAAAATTAGGCACAAATGATAGTAATTAACTCAATTTGATTGCACTAAAATTTTCGGGCCAAAATTTGAGTCTAATGGAATTAGGCCATAATTTGGGCGTAACGAATTAGGCCAAAATAAATGAATTCAGGCCCAAGTTTTTACATAGCTAAAACTTTAAATTTTGTGACGTTATGGAAAATAATTTAACGCTTAATCATAATTATCGAGACCTACAATCAATTCACCTGAAATTTAATCAATCAACGAAACTTGAATTTCCAAGCAATGAAACTTGAATTGCAAAATGGGATCCAAATGAAATTTTCCCCAACCGGGACGCTTAAATATGATAAATGAACACGAAAAATTTAGATGACATAAGGTAATTTGGTAAATATGTAAATTGAGTGTAATTGAATTAATAACCATGATTTGGTTAAACCAATACCCATGAGTGATTAAATCAATAAACATTATTAATTAAATAAATAAATATAATTTAAATAAATAAATATGGGTTAGGGTTGGGTTATTACAAGAGGCATCTCCTCATAAAAGTCACAGTAGTTTAAGGAACACCAGAAATGTATTTCAAAAACACTTTACTTGCTCACGGACGAGGAAAAGAATACCAAAGTAACTCAAACCAAAGATGATGGTAGAGAAAATTATGCGTCCTAAAGATCACGTTGGATGCAGTACGATTGTGAAAAATATGGGTAACTTTAGTCACACAGCCTTGAACATTATAACAGATCCTCACATAGATTTTCAATCAACGGAAGTAGAAATAGTTGATGTTTGATTCGCAGGTATACTTGAAGTATAATGCCAATTTGTAGTATCTTTATAGCTGATGCTTAAGGCGCATGAATGGTGATGTTACAGTGTTCTCACAGCTTGAAGAATCAAATCAAGGCAAACTTACTTTTAGAGGCAAAAAAACATGAAAAAGGTCATTGGAGCCAGAAATGTTGGTAAAAATCCCTCTAACTCAATTGAGAATGTTTGCTTGGTAAATGGTTTTAAATTCTATTTGCTATGAATTTCACAATTGTGTGATAAAGGTAACATTGTTACCTTTAATTCGACTCAAAGTGACGTCTTTGACCTTGGAAGTGGAAATGCTACCCTATTCAGATCCGGAGTGGGAAATGTGTATGGTTTAAACCTTGATCATGTTAACTCCAAGAATTTTTCATATTTTAAAGCCATCAATGATGATGCATGGTTGTAGCATAAAGGTTTAGGTCATGATATTATACATGCTATTGATATACTATCCAAGCATCATCTAATAAGAGGTCTTCCCAAGCATAAGACGATAAAGGTCAAGTTTATAACACATCCGTAAAGGGAAACAAGTTAGTGCTTCATTCAAGCCCTTGAAAACTACTTGAGCTATAAGGCCCATTAAACTATTGCATATGGATTTATATGGTGCTTTGAGATTGAGAAGTCTAGGTGGTAGTAAATATGTGTATGTTATTGTTGGTGACTATTCCAAATTTACTTTGGTGTTCTTCTTGAAGGATAAAACAAATACTTTTATAGTGTTTGCCAAGTATTCCAAACAAATGCAGAACACTCAGAACTGCTAGAGCTGTGAGATCACTGAATTGAGTTCAAAGCAGAATTTTTTCAATTATGTGATTGATTGAGAATATCACACAACTTCTTAGTGCTAAGGACTCTACAACAAAATGAGGTGGCTTAATAAAAAATCAAAACTTTAGAATACATGGTTAGAACAATGTTTGGTGGTAATGATCTTCCAAAGTGTTTATGGGCTAAAGACGTGAACACTACTATGTTCATAACAGAGTCTTGATCAGACCTATCTTAAGCAAATCTGCATTTGAGCTCCTCAAAGGAAAGAAGCTAAAGATCTCCTATTTGGGGGTGTTTGGTAACAAATGTTTCATTTACATCAATGAACACAAAAAACCTAGCAAAGCTTTATGCAAGGCATGATGAAGGCATCTTTGTTGGATACCATTAATAAAGCAAAGCATATAGAGTATACAACAAGAGAACTAAGGTGGTTCAAGAAAACACCAATGTGGTATTTGATGAAAACAATGATGGGACCATCAACTCAACTTCATTTCAAGATCACGAACTTAGTAGACATAATGATGAACTAGAAGAAAAAAGAAGAGCTAAATTTGACAAAGCTATAACTCATAGTTTGCCTCAAGGTACCCTGAACTAATTAGAAGATATTGTCAGGACCGTTAAAGCTAAAACCACTAAGAACACTGAAGGAAGGTAAGAAACTATACAAGAGGCAAGGTAGGAAGTAAGCACTTATCAAAATCTCTAAGACCTATGGAGAGGGTGTTGGTTCCTTGTTCATCATCCAATAAACAACATCATGTCAGATCTCAACTTAGGTCTAAGGACTAACTCTTCTCTTATAAAGTTATATGCTTTCTCTGCATTTATGTTTCTCAAAGAACCAAAGAGCCCTAAGAAGCTCTTGAAGACCCTGATCCGGCCTTAGTTATAGAAGAAGAACCTAACCAGTTTGAAAGAAGCCAAATTTGCTGCTTGCCACCTTGTCTAGCAACCATCTAGTCATTGGAACCAAATGGGTGTTTAGGAAGAAGATAGATAAGTCTAGTAATTTGGTTAGAAATAAGGCTAGACTAGTGGCTAAGGATTACAACCAAGAAGAAGAAATAGACTGTGATGAGACCTTTGTCATTATAGTTAATCCTACTTGTATTACCTCTTTCATAGGCATCAACCTGTATCAAATGGATGTGAGATGTGCTTTTCTGAATGGATATTTTCAAGAAGAAGTTAATGTTAAACAACCCCTAGTTTTGAAAACCCCAACTGCCCAAATCATATTTTCAAGCAGCACAAAGCCTTATGCGCATTGAAACAAGTTTGTCATTATATGAGAAGCTTGGCAAGTATTTACTTAAGAATGATTTTAAAAGAGCACAAATTGACAAGACCTTATTTATTAAACAAAAGGAAAAAAAATTTCTTGCCTGCAGAAATATATGTTAAGGATACATTATTTGGTACTACTAATGATTCCTTATGAAAAGATTTCTCTAAGCTTATGAGCAAGGAGTTTAGCATGGGTATGATGGAAGAGTTAAACTTCTTCCTTAGACTACAAATCAACCAGTTCCAAGATGACATTTTTAGCAACCAATGGAAGTATGTCAAGGAACTCTCGAACAACTATGGAATTGCTGATTCAAAGCATACCGAAGCTCCAATGGCTTTGAATTCATGCTTAGATTCAAGTGGCAAAACAGTGCTTGAAAAAATATACAAAGGAATGATTGGATCATTACTATATTTACTTACAAGCAGGTTGACATTATGTTTAGTGTTTACTTATGTGTAAGATTCCAATTAGCTCCTAAGAAACCATGCCTCAAGACTGCGAAAAGAATATTCAAGTATTTTACCAGAACCAAGGATCTTCATTAGTGGTATTCAAGGGGAGTTGATCTCGGAGTTATAGGATAATTCGATGTTGATTGTGTAGGTTATAAAGTTGATAGAAAGAGTATATCTGGTTCATGCCAATTTCTTGGACAATCTATTGCGTTGTGGTAATCCAAGAGGCATAGCTTAGTGGCCTTCCCACTGCTGATGCTAAATACATCATTGTTGGAGCATGTTCTACTCAAATACTATGGGTTACCTAACAACTTAGAGACCTTGAATTAGAATACAAGAAGATTCTTATCAAGTGCGACAACCAAATTGCTATCAAAACCACTAAGAATCCAATTCATCACTCAA
>NCQV01087323.1:0-11612 GCA_002740545.1 Lophocereus schottii
TTTTGCCTTCTACATATAGAAAAGAAGAAAATTCAATGCTTGGCCAACTAGAAGGCTGAGAACTGGATCACCTAACTCAGAGGTGGAATTAGGGAAACGATGCCCAGAAAAAAACATATGTAGTGTCTGGGTTAATAGGAGGCGGCATATTAAGAGGAAGAGATGGGGTCAGTGTTGTGGCTAGATGCGAAATTATTAAAATAAAAAGGATTCCATAAGACCAGTTGAGTGGAGACAAAGGTGATGCATGAATCTAGGTAGTTGTCACCACGGAAATAGAATGGACAGCTGGTGATAGTGACAACATGGTGCAGGCAGGCGTTGCACAGGTGAAAAGAGTGGACTGCTGAGCAAAGGATATCGGAAAAGACAGAGTGCTTGGTTTGACAGTAGAGGTGGGAAGGCCAAAGTAGCTTGGGTGTGGGAATTCTACCATTGGTGAGAACCTCCAGGGGGAGACGCAGCAAGAGAGGTGAGAAGAATAAGTGCACGGCTGAAAAAATTAGCGTTTATGGTGGTTCTGAGACCATATACGAGAGTTAGGATGCCTACCGAACTAGCGTGGCTAGACTTGTATTTATATATGATATTAGGGTTTACATAGGTACAATTATGCATATTAAGGCCTAATATGAGAGGGAGTAGGAAATAGAACATAACTAGGATACAAATATACATTGTTAATTTATCTGCAAACAGTACTATTTCGGGGCGAGGCTGTAAGTGCAAAGCTAAGTGTTCGGTGTATGCTTGCTTTATTAGGCCTGATGTTATTTATAGTCCTACTTTTAGTATGCCTAGTTGGCCGCTTTTTTGATAGAGTTCACCGGGAAAGTACTAAAGCAAATCTACTTTGTTGATATTGGATACTACCTATATTGAATATTGAATGCTGCTCTGCTGCTATCTTTCGCTTCTCTGCCGCAGTGCTGCTCTCATATTGAGGCGTTGGAGGCTACACTTTCTTAGCCTCCGGTGGGGTTTTGAGGCTTTGTACTTGGAATTCTAGGGACTTTAGTAGTGTTAAGTCGCTGTCTTGGCTGTGCTATTAACGACTTTAGGGAAGTTGGTGATATGCTTAGGAATAATGTATACCTCATACGGCCCTATAGGTCCTTTTTTGCTTAACATTGTCCGTTTGTAATCCTACTATTTTATGTTTGTTTGAAATGAAGTTGGATGTAAATAGTGTGAATAGTAGGTTGGGGATTAGTAGCAGGATTGATCCAAAGGGCCTTACAGAGGGGATTCGAGTGGGCTATAGGCATCGTCTCATTTTGGATGTGCTAACAATTATAAAAACTTTGCATTTTGTCTTTCTTTCGGTGTCCTTAGGTTGCCTTGATAAGTGTATTTCGTTTATGGTTCCCTAACATCTAAGATCGACCTTGTATATGGATGGCATTACAAAGTCTTTTCTACCTCTTAATCAACTGTTGCTCCTTAGGTTGAGTTTCATTTCAATAAAATGGGGGCAGTGATATGATATGGGGTTGGGAGGATTTTGTTAAATTACAGTCGTCCCTAGGTCTCTTAGATATTCCGTTCATTGGCTCCCAACACGCCTAGTTAGCACATAATCTGAGGGTGATTTGATGTTTTAAGTGACTTTATCCAAGCATATTGTAATCGAAGATGGATAGATAAATTTATCAATTTTTATTTGCTTAACCTCTCTATTGTGAGCTCAATCATGTAGCAGTTATACTATCTGTGAAGGACTATTTTGATTTTCCACGAGCGTACAGTTTATTATTACAGCACTTACGGGTGTCATCCTTATGGAAGATTATGAATTTAGGCCATCAAAATTTTAATAGAAATCAATGATACCTATAACCCAAGACAAACTTTATAAACATCCAACGTGGCTTAAGTCACTAACTTTTTGAGTTAATATTTCAAAAATAACCAACTTGAAACTAACATTTTCATTTAATATTTTCATTTAACTGAATAGGATCTAAAATAAAAATCATAAAATGGAAACTAAATTCACAAATGGCAACAAGAGTCTACAAAAGTAATAAAAGAGAAGAGTCCATGCTCTAAATTTATTCACTTCTATCGCACCAAGAACAAAGCTGCAAATCTGGGCATGAAATAGAAACGAGCAAAGCATGAATCAACGGGAAATCCAAAATAGGTAAATGCACAACCAAAGCCTAGAGACCAAAGCAACACTAGGCAACAAAACCCATCATCAAGTTCCATAACAGCGTTGCATAACCTAGAAGCGACTGAGTTGAGATAGGGGAGGGAACAAATTTGAGGACTTGAAAAGAAAATAGATTCGTATGCTATTGCAACAAAGAATATATCCAAACTGAAACTGGAGTCAATTTCATTGAATTTCATCAACAAAACCAAAAATCACACTTCGAATTAACTTAATTGAATTCAATTACACAAATTTAAAAGACGAACAACCGAATCTGAAAAACGGACGAAGAAAAGCCAAAATGAAACCTAATATACTCCTCCTTCAACTTATTTCCCCCTTAACCGATCCCGGGGTACCTATTTATACCAACAAACTCGAACCCTAGCATCCATTAATCCTGAAATTCAAGCCCTTGCAATTGTGAAATGAGTGATTGGAGTACCATCATTACCCAGTAGATATATGAGGAACACACACACACAGTGAGGGAAGGTAACGTATTGGTAGTGATGAATGATTTGATGATGGTGATTGAATAGGACTAATGGGGATGAAAGGATGAAATGGCAAGGGATGGAGGGGAGGCGGTTCATGAGTCCAAGAAGTAGATGAAAAAGAAGAGGAGGACAGAGAAAAGAGGCATAGGAGCTGGGATTTCACATGTGCAGCGCATGAGCTGGGAAAAAGGGGGCAGACTAGACCGGTAAAAAAACAGAAAAAAAAAAAAAAAAAAAAAAAAAAAAGAGGGGATGGAATTGGACCAGACTGGAGAAAGGAACAAGCCCACGAGAGCGAGTAATTAAATTAGAGTAGGGAGTCACGGGTAACGTGCATGACATGTGAGGACAATAAGTGAGCACGAAGGGGCTGGGAAGCAGGCTGGGCTTACTGGTGCTTGGCCTGCACATTTGGGCCGAAGGCCTAGGCCTATCTTCTCTGTTGCTTTTTTTATTACAATTTGATCCAACAATCCTTTTGGGGAGTAATTTATTCATTCTATTTAAATCTATACAATTTCTAGAAAGAAACAAAAACACATTAAAATTTCAATTTAATAATTTATTTTGAGCAACATTTGATAATAAAAGGTATACAAATGACTAAATTTTATGTTGAACAAAACCCCCCACACCAAATTTTTCTCATTCTCGAGTAGAATGTAACTAAAAATCCTAGAAAAAGAAAATAAAATTCAACTCACTTTCATAGGGACCACAGTAGCACTTAGCAACAACCCTTTTAAACCCCTATATTACTCTTAGTTGATGAGTAAGGTCTTATAAGGGTTTGCAAAAGATATACCTATAAAACCTAAGAAAAAAGACAAAGAAAACAAGAGATGTTCTTAGGTTTTTTTGAAATCATATATACAACGCCAGGAAAAATATAAACATTCCAATCAACCACATCACTCAAGTAACCTACACATCAGATCACATACAAATACAATCTACACATTAAGAAATTCTTAGTCACCATTGATTACATCTACACATAACCTTTCCCCCCACTAAGAAAATATGAACAAACATGACTAGTAGAGCCTTACTTCAAGGATCATGTAGAACACTCCCGCTCATGTGTTTATCTGAGCACAAGGTTCACTCAATTCATCTCTCAATCATACGACCTACCATAAGCTTGCTAAGATTCCCAATTCTCCTTTGCTTAGATGTAAAATGCAACATGATAGTCAAGATGACCCAATAGGATTGTAATGGGGCTAAGGGTAAAGAATTAGAGAAGAAAAATCGATTTGAAAATGAGGAGCTAAAAATCAAGTAATTAATAAGTAACTAAACACTTCCAATAACTATATCACACACCCTCAACTACTAACGGAAAAAGAGTACACCCATAAGAAATTGGACAATTGAATATGAGTTGAAATAAATAAAATCAATTATATACAACGACCATAACAAACACTCCTATTCATAACATTTTTTCCCCTTTTTATGACTTTTTCAATTTTTTCAATTTTCGTCTCTTTTTTTTTCATTTTTTTTCTTGGAATTTTTTTCCCGAAATGAGTTGTGGAATTTTTTTTGGAAATGACAAATAAATGGCATGGAAGAACATAAAACACTTAACTTTCAAATTGCCACAATAATATATGTCCTCCCCATACCAAAAGATCCAAAATCAACCACCAAATACGTCATTCCCCAAAAGCTATCTCATCAAATATTGAAATGTTTCGCGACTAGATTTAGCTAAGGTAATAGGAGATGTGTTTTTTACCAAGGCTAAAATGAAAGTTCATAATAAAAGAAAATATTGAAAAAGCTCAAAAAGGGGTTAGCAAAGAGTAAAACATTCAAATCAGGGTGACAATTTGGGTTATGCGACTCCCAAAACAAAGTATATCTCTATCATATTACCATAGTGCAAATACAAAATGTGATTTTGAAGAGAATCATAGCAATTTCTAGAGATGTGATCATGGAAGGGACATATAAGAAAGAAAAAAATGAGACTAAAATTATGAGTTGGTCTTTAATGGTCAGCCAAATTTTTGGCTCACTAGTCAGGGACCTACTACCTTCACCTCAACTTTTGTTCCAATATTTTGGTTCACAATTCTTCTCCTCTCCAATGTATGACTCACAACTTTGATTCACTATATAAAATAATACCCATGGATCCCACCATTAAATATACTTACATTTTTCTTAGGCAAAGTGGCACTATTATTAAGTCAAATAAAATTAGTTTTTTAAATTTGAAAATTAATTTATGGTTATTTAATTTAATAAAAATAACTTTTTTATCTTTGAAAAAAAGTTTCAAGCAACAAAAAAATCATCAAATTTTATTCAAAAATTTCTATTGAAAAGAGTACAAAAGGAAAATATGAACCAACCAAAATATTTTTTCAAAAGGAAAAAGCAAACTTGTCCAACCCAAAATAACTTCCACTCAGAAATCAAATAAAATAAAATTGAATCAAAGACAAGGGAGAAAAACATGAAGTGGCATGAGCGAGCCAGCTCGTGAGCCGCAAGCCTTCCTCTGTGAGGTAGCGAGTGGCTCGCTCCCTCACAAGGCCCAAAAATCAGCTCACGAGGCGACCATAGCACATGGTCTAAGGCTCAAAATCTCATAGGTTCATCTACCAAAATCAAGAAAGCTTACTCTAGAAATGTTAGGAATTAGGACTGGGTATAAATATCACCGTTTGGATTGAATTCTATCGTGCGCACCATACTTATGTAGAATTTAATGACTATGGTACAAGAGAACATAGTCAATCAGAATAGCACATATATTCTCCCAAAACAAAACAAACTTTTTTTGGGATTTTTTTCAAAAGTTTTCAGTTTTTTCCCTTTTGTTTTTGAAATGCAAACTCCCCATCCCCGCACCTATGTAACACCATGTCCTCATTGGGAGTGAAAAACAACATAAAACAAGTAAAAAAACAAATACACAAAAAGAAAAATAAGACTCAAAAAGAAAAATGATAAGACTCTAAAGCCCAAAAAGAAAAGCATATATACAAAAGAAAATAAAAAGCATCAAATTATATACCAAATAAAATAAAAGAAGAAAAACGAAAGGAAGGGAATTAAAATTCAGCCAAACCAGGTCCACCTGCACTAACTCAGTAGCACATCATTCTTCACAAACTGGCTTGCGAAGTATTAGGCATTCCATATCTTCTGTGCTTGGCAGCTCCAAAAACTGCTTCAATCTCTTGTTATTTAACTTGAATTTTAGACCACTCTCAGGATCTCGTATTTCTGTTGCATCATAGGAAAAAATATGAGAAACAACATAAGGGTCTGTTCATTAGGACCTCAATTTCTCTTAACAAAGATGGAGCATAGAGTCATATAAGTTTCATGCCTGGCGGCAAACTCCTCCCTAAGAATATCTATCGTGAAACAACTAAGCCCTCGTTATAAGATGCAGTACTCTAATATGCCTCAACTCTAATCTCTTTTAGCTCACTTAATTGCGATCTTCTCTCCTCAGTGGTCTTAGTCAAATTATAATCAAGCATCTTGATAGCCCACCAAGCTCTATGCTTAATATCAATATGTGGATAATAAGGTTTATCATAGACAACCCTATAAGGTGACATACCTAAAGGAGTCATGAAAGTTGTTTTATAAGCCCGTAAAGCATCTCCAACCTTGTCGGCCCAATCCTTTCGGTTTCTATTCATAGTTTGCTTAAGAATCTACTTAACTTTCTGATCAGACATTTTTCCTTAACCACTAGTCTGGGGATGATATGGCGTAACAAGTAGATGGATTATAGAGTACCTTCTCAATAAAGCATCAAAACACCTTAGTAAAGTAGGCACCTATAAACGCCTAAAACTGATATCTTATTTTAATAAGTCCAATGATGAAATTAATATCCCAATTTGAATGCCAAGGAGCCCAGCAGAGTGATAGTCTGGAAAAAAGGAAAGAAATTGAGTCCGTAGGTGAAACTGGCCAATCTTAGAGAGAGCCTGGTTGAATTCCTCGCTCACTATGAGAACCCTGTCGGGCTCCACTTTTCTACTGAACTACTTGCTCTTATTAGGCCAGTCAAATAGACGCCCATGAGAATTAACTTCTACGTATGACTCAATGTAGGGTTGTTTATTGTTTGGTCCAAAACCGGACGGGTTCGAAGAGTAGCCTGGGCCAGACCGAACTGGAGAAATTCAATCTGGTCTTCAGTCCTTAAAATGTCCTCTTTTAGTCTTTGATCTAGTCCCGGTCTAGACCGGATGGACCGATGGATCGGACCATGGACCGTTAAAAATTACGCTCAAACTGTTAATTTGAAATTTATTGGGCTTGGCCGCTTGGGCTTCTATTTGAATTTTGCTAGGTCAACCGGAAGCAGGTCAGACAAGGCGCCCTTCCTTGTTTGTTCCTTCTTCTCTGGCTCTCTACTCTTTGTCATGCTGTCGTTTGCGAGACTCTGGCGGCTAGCGGCTGCCCTTCCCCTTGCTTTGCTTCACAGTTCACTCTACCAGTCTGTCGTCTCTGAGTCTGCCATCGCGTCTCTATGACACTGTCTCGACTGTTCATCCGTCTATCCCGTCACTCCCAGCCAGCCACACTCGCATTTCTCTGCCTTCGGCCCTCTCCAGGCACCACCGCTCCGACCCTCCACTCTCCGTGACTTACGCTGGCTGTCGGCGACGAATTCAAAGCTTCTAGCAAGGGGTAACTCACATCCTCTCATGGACAAATATGCACTCACTGATGATAGTATTCTCTCTCTGCTTGACTCCTTCTCTATCCTTCAATTTCTTCTTACTCAAGACTTCAATGTCCTCTGTTTCTTGTGGGTAACAGTAGAATTTTTTTTTTTTCCTCCTTGACTTCTCCTCTATGACTCTGTCCTTCGATTTCTTCTTCCTAAAATACTTCAATCTCCTATTCTCCTCTGTCATTTGATTACGGTACGAGATGTCGAGATGTTATGGGTATGTTGTATGCCCAGTGAGGTTAATGTCAAGGGGTATGTTCATGTGGACTCAGGTGTGATTTGTAAATAAATTTCAAGACCTTGGATTTCTTCTTCCTCAAAGTGTTGAGTAGATTAATAGAATGTTTTTTTAATATTTTTGTTGGTTTATACTTTGTAATCTATTATCTGTGGAGTGTGGACTATTGGACAGTTGAATTCATACTTAACGAGTTAATGGAAGAACCAAGGGATTTTATGGTGATGAACTGATGATGGATTGATGGTATTCTTTGGAATCTTTTTATTGTCAAACACTCAAATGCTTACCACAACCAATTGTCGTTTGACTTGTTTCTTCAATCTCTGTTTGACTGTTTCATAATAAGTTAATACTGGCGTTGGAATTTAAGTTAATAAGTGAAATTTACAATTCATACACCAAGCATCATTAGTTAATTCTTTGACAATAATATCACTTAAATCAGATGCTTACCACTCGTCATCAGACCATGACAAGAAGCACTTGAATTGTAGTAATTTTTTTTCTACACTAGTAATGTAATTGACCTTTTTTATTAAAATTAATGATGAAGTTTACATACTAATAAATTATGTGATGAACTATAAAATTGACTGAAAGTTTTAGCATATAGCATAAAAAAATAGAATTTGAGCTAAAAATTTTTATGCCAATTCAAAACAAGTTTAAAATTGTGTATCTTATGATTGCTTTCGGTATATATGAATTTGGCATACAATTGATTTCAATTATGTCAATGTGCTTTCAATTCATTCATTTGTTATTTTGAGGTGTGAAGTGTACTTTTGAAGTTTAACTTTTTATTATATTTGTCATCACGGAGTTCCTTACAACTTGTTTTTGAAATGTAAGCTGGGTATTTTTATTTTGTAAAGTAACATGATGTCATTTAAATAGCTTATTTACTTCTTTTTTTTTTTGAATCACTTGCCAATGCTAGATGTCAAGCTCTAAATTCAAAAAGAGAGGTAGTTCGAACATGGAAGAATCGGTTGACATGGATACCGATATTTCAAATGAGCACCAACCAAATGACCCAATTGATATTGAAGGGGAGGAAGAGGCAAGTGAAAGCGCAACACAAAGCAAGGCAAGGGGAAACATGTACTCAAAGGGCAGAGTGTTGGAACCATTTCGAAGAGATCAAAGAGAATGGAAGAAGAGTGGCCGGCAAGTGCAAGTATTGTGGTATTATATATAAGGTCGACACTAGTATGAATGGAATAAAGAACTTGAAAAATTATTTTCCAAAGTGTCCTGAAAACCCGAACAATAAAATCAAAGAGACACAAAGCCAATTGGTTTTTGAAAAGGATCCAAACAATGAAGGAGAAGCTAGACTGAAGTCATGGGTATTGAATCCTCATGAGGCAAGGAAGTCTATAGCTAAAATGATTATAATTTATGAGTTGCCCTTTAGATTTGTTAAAAATATGGGATTTAGGAAAATGATATTTGTTTGTTGTCCTTCCCTTAACATGCTTTCGTGCATTACAATTACAAGAGACATTTATCACAGATATGTGGATGAAAGAGTGAAATTGAAAGAATATTTTACACATTCATGTTAAAGGGTGTGTGTGATAACAGACACATAAACTTCACTTTACAGGATTAACTACATGGTTATAACTGCCCACCTTATTGATACTGATTAGAAATTGCATAAAAAAAATATTGAATTTTTGTGCAATTTCTAGTCATAAAGTGATGATATTGCTCTTGCTCTTGGAAAATATTTAGAGGATTGGGGTTTGGCTTCTAAATTGTACACTATTACTGTTGATAATGCTGGGAGCAATAGCACTGCTTATACTGCCCTTACTAGTGAGTTTCAACGACATCGTCATTTTCTTTTTTCTGGTGGGGAATTTTTACATGTTAGGTGTGTTGGTCATATACTTAATTTGGTTGTATGGGATGGCTTGAAGGTTGTTGGGAAGTCAGTTAAGCGTGTTCTAGCTGCTGTGAGGTTCATTGGGCAATCTCCTAGTAGGTTGCAAAGATTTCAAGAATGTATAGTTGAAAAAAAAATTAAGAGCAAGGCTTCTTTATCTCTTGATGTTTCCACTAGATGGAACTCCACTTATAAAATGCTCAACACTGCTTTAGTATATGAGCATGTATTCACAAAGTACAGTAAAAGAAACCCTTATTATAACGTGAAGTTGGCAAAAGATGATGATGCAGATACACCTCCTAATTCTAATGATTGGAAACAAATTAAACACTTGTTAGTTTTTTTAGAGGTTTTTTATAATGTTACTTTGTGTTTGTCTGGTACTTCATATGTCACATCCAACCTACTTTTCTTTGAGATTATGGCTACTCATACTATGTTAAGACAATTAGAGGAAGTTGTTGAGACCATTGATGTTAATGATGAAGAAAGTAAGGACATTGAGGATATTGGATTTAGAGTCACAAAATTTAAAGAAATGGCTAAGAGGATGAGGATAAAATATGATAAGTACTACGACACACTTGAGAAAATGAATCCTTTGGTGTATATTGCTCCCATCTTTGATCCTAGATACAAGTTAGCGGGGCTTGAGGTCTCTC
Organism: Lophocereus schottii; assembly: GCA_002740545.1. Taxonomy (NCBI): domain Eukaryota; kingdom Viridiplantae; phylum Streptophyta; class Magnoliopsida; order Caryophyllales; family Cactaceae; genus Lophocereus; species Lophocereus schottii. The sequence continues at coordinate 10,191 of NCQV01087323.1, forward strand.
TTTGTGATTTGTTTGGTGAAGTTGTTAGGCCATAAATTGCCCTATTTTACGTGCCTCTTTCACCGATTTTTAGCTCGTGTAATAACTTAATCTTTAGGATTTTACCTTGTTTTATTTATGTTTTATACGAAATAACGCTAAATCAAGCAAACGTCGCGAAAATGAGCGAAGATGGGACAAACGGCGAAAAACAGCAGAAAACAGCAGTGCACGGCCGTCCTGTAGGGATGCACGGCCATGCATCAGTGGCCAAAGCCACGCACAACCAGGAGCACGATTGTGCGTGGTGGCTGTGCGTGGTGGCACGGCCGTGCGTCGGGCTCAGTTTCGTGATAAAAGCCCTTTTCAGCTATTTTTTGCAGGGGGTCGTACGGGGGTTCGCTTAGGGCTTCTATCTGGCGATTTCTAGGGTAGTTTAGGTTAGGTTTCAGCAAATAAAACCTCAATAGGAGGATTAGTTTAGGATTGAAGATTATAATCTTGGATTCAACCTTTGAATTTTGAGTTCCTTCTATCAATTCAAGACTAAGTTTTCTTTCTCCTTCTCTCTTTATTTCATACCTTGTTCTTGTTTATATTTTGTCAGTTTAATTCTTGTATTTGTTTTGTTTAGTTTCAATGTTTATTTTTCATTGTTAATTCACGTTATTTAGTTGTTAAGATTTGTTTTATTTCATTCTCTTTGTTTTGTTCTTCAAGTTTACGTTCTTGTTTGTTAGTTTAGGTTTTAATGTGTTTGTGATGTTTTTTGGTAGATTGTGTTAGCTTGGATTGTGATTAGCCTCTTGATGGTTAATTAGTCTTGTATTTGACCTAACCGTACTCAATCTATGCCTAGAACTTATAGTTTTCCTTCACGCTCGCCAAGTGTTCGATGAAATGCTTGAGAGAGCTTTCATCCATATATTTAGGCGATTAACTTATACTGAGAGGTGAGGTCAATTAGCTAGTGTGGGAGAGGGAATAGACGAGTTCGGGACATGAAAATAGTACCCGAATCGACCTAGGTCCGAGGTTGCTAGTTTTGTGGTCTAATTGGGCTAACCCTATGAAAATAGGCTGTTAGGCTAATTAGACTAGCTCATGACCCTTGAGAGAGGGCTTGGGTGGTCTTTGATGGTGCAACCGATCATCTCTAGTTCGTGATGTAGTTTGGGTAGGTTAAGACTTATCTCGATTAGTTGGTTTATTCATTGGTCAAATCACAACTCCAAGTCGCTTTTTCTATGTTTGTTAGCGTAGTTTAAGTTACCCTTTGTTTTCCTTTGATTTCGTCTAGCTCGAGACGCTTTAGTTAGCCTTGGTAGTTGGAAACACAATTTCCTGCGGACGACACCCCAAGTTCTCAACGATACACCTCGCACTTGAGGTTTATAAATATTAAAACTCTATTTTTTCCCTAACAAGTTTTTGGCGCCGTTG
>NCQV01087334.1:0-11707 GCA_002740545.1 Lophocereus schottii
GACAAAGATCTGCCTGTTAATGCATAATGGTTATGTTGTATAATGCATAACATTTGGTGTGAATGTCTTTTGAATTTGACTTTTAGTCGCTAGTGTTTGTGTTGCATATTTTAATGTTTTTAAAGGACATATTTGACAATGAGAATTTGACTTTATGTTGTGTTTAACTATGCACTGCTTTCTTCTTTCTCCCCCCTTTTTTTACCATTCAGGAACTGTTGCTACCTTTCATTATAAGTTCTGGTTTGTTTTGCTATATTTGTTTTTTCTTTTTTTATGACTAGTAATCAAATAATCACATTGAAAACACACTAAGGGGAATGTTACCCTTGTATGAAAAGGGACAGTGACAAAATTCATCATGCCCTCAAGATCTCATGCATAATATTATCCACAAAGTCTGAAAACTCACTTCTTCCACTATGGAGCACTTGACTCCAACTATACAAGATTCTTAAAAAGCAAAGTTATGGTTTCTTTTGCTATTCACCATCTTCTTTCTTTTCCTTTTCTTTCTGCTACCAACTAATCCTCACACGTGCAGCACCTACCCTGCAGGGGGGAGGGTGTCTCCCAACTGTGGTGTTAATCATTACTGTTGCCATTTTGAATACATGAAATGGAACGCTTAATATATCTGAAAGTTTCTCTAGTCTTGACATCTACTTTGTTTGATTGAAGTAGCCTTTCCAATCTTGTTCCTCTCTTTTGCATATTAGCTTCTCTGTAGTTGGCAAGTGTCTTATTCTATAATATTTGGGGATAAAAATGAACTTTTAAGTGTTACTAGATAGGAATACATTTGCTTACATGTTTATTTTGTTGTAACTTGTTCGTGGAATGGTCTATTACATTTCATAGAACAGAAGCCTCTTCAACTTGCATCTTGTATCTCCGCAATGTTGCCTATTGATAGGTATTCATAAATGTTATAGTTGATGAATGTGAATAATGAAGCACTTGAACCTCCACTGTGTACTTCTTATTTCAAATAGGGCCCATCTTATGACAATATGAGCTACTAATAATCAGCAAGTAATTTATGGTGAATAAACCAATGTCTGATGAGATTGGTTGTGAAATGTGCCTTCAACTTAGACATTAGGGTTTCTACTAACAGATACTGTCTTATCTTATGTGTGTAATACTGTTAAGGATAATGGTTATAAAGTGTGAAGTCTATAGAGTCACTACAACTATTATGCTTTCTGACTTAACCCTTTGGAGAATAATGACTTTCGTCTATCTAGTTTCTAACTCAACACAGGTCCATGCATATTTTTTAATGAGTGGATGCTTAGGAAAGTGGTTATACACTTATGGTGTCATTGTTTAAAGTGAAAATATATCGAAGGATTTTTATTGATAGGAAAACTAACAGTTGAGTTAACAATTGGACCGCTAGCCTTTTTTGACAACTGTGTATACTCTGTACTAAGAAAGACTCAAACAGAAAAATGTAAGAAACTAACCCAAATTAACCTAAAATAAAATGGGCAACAGCACTCCAATCTTGTGTAAGTGTTACTATACTCCATTAGCAAAAAGAGAGACTTTTTTGTTACGTGGATGGAAATGTGCTAATTGTTAGGTAACCTCTTTGTACAGTAAGGGTTAGCATTACTTAATAAGATATTCATCACAAATAGAGAAGATATGGTGTTTATTGTTGAGCATGTGATATTTTTAATGGGGTTGGCCTTCCATCAGTAAGCGAGATTTAGAACCAATTTCTTATTGATGTTTTTTATGTTTATACATTGTTTTGTAGTGATTTTTAGATGTGATTGTTTATTTTTAGCGTTCATACTTTAATAGTGATTTTTGGATGTGTTCTTTGGAGCATACTCTGTGCCGAGCCTGTGAAAACTATACAGCCTAAATTCAATCTATCAAAATTAAATATGGGAAATTTAAGGGCTCGAGTTCTCCTATGAAGAGCACCATATTTTTCATTTTGAGAAATTTCTTGTGGTGTATGCTGCTTATTTGACACAATCTTTTTGGTATTGAAGCTGGATGTACCAGTCAGTCTTCTTTTTAACCCATTTTACAGGAGGAGATATTCTTATTGCGTAATTGGGTTTAGTGGCGTCTTTCTCATCAGCGACAGTGTGTTCTAACCTTCTTAGGTACAATTTCTGAGGTAACTAAGTCTTTATGGAATACATATAGTCCTCTGATCATTTTATGCTCGCTTGGTATGTTTGCTTATTAGTATTGAATTTCATCCCTTATTAATATGTATATTGTAATACATGTACTGTGTTATTAGTATTGAAGTCAATTTTGACTTAACGTAATTAGAAATTGGATTGGTGAAGATTCTGTTATTAGTTTGCTTTTGGTGCTTGACTATTCTCTGGTAATTGTGTTCGTCAGGTTTTTTTCTCTATCTACTTTGTCATTGTAGGCAATGACACATAATGACGGATTAATTTTTTGCAGCTGGAATGTTACTTGCTTGTTGGGTTGCTAGTTGTTCATTTACCTTTCTATGCATCATTAGGTATTCCTGTGGGTGCCAATGGATCAAGCTTTTCTTTCTTTTTGGGTAATCAAGTTAGAAATAGAACAGTAATCCCTGTATAAGTGAGTGCTTGGGACAAAATCAAGCCAGAGGCGTTAGAACATTTGTGGAGTTGTGTGCAGGTAAATGAATGAATATTATTATCTCACTTTGCATTTAGACTAACTGTTTTATAGCTTTTCTTATTCATTATATCTATTGCAAACATTCAGGGGGTTTTCTCCTTTAATAGCCCAAAGTTAAGGAAAGATGCTATCCTTAGACATGCAAAGGCTCTTTTTAGGGATAGCAAACATAAATTGAAACATGAGCATTTTGACAATTCAAAGCTAAAACAAAAGTAGATCGGATGAAGAACAGGCTTGCGTATATGTTGGATGTAGATTGCAAGTACTCGGTTAACTTGTGGAGTTCTCCAGAGTTTCAGATAAACAATTATCTATGAAAATTACCTAAGAATTAAAATTATCATTACTTATGTGTGTACTAACTTTGGTAGGCAAAAAGTCAGAAAAGTCGACAAAGTAGAGCACATCAGTAGATGCCTCCTTATAATGGCACCCAAAGCTACGCTCGTTTAAGACATGATTTTGTAAGCACCTTCAAGTTTTTCTTATGCATGTAACCGTTAAGCACTTTCAAGTTTTTTTTTTTTATTCTATTCAATAACATTTTATTTTCTATTTAATGATTATAGAAAGAGAAGTATGGGAGGGAATGTTCTAGACTTGATTTGATGCTTAAATCCCATACGAGGACATCTGATAACCCTGTTAATACTGAAAACCTTGCAAACAACATGCGTGCAAAGGTAAGTATGTGTACATTTATATATGATCGTGTCAGTCTTCATGATTCACTTTAAATGCCTATATTATATATATTTAACATGTCATGTTATGTTATCAAATGTAGGCTGCAATGGAGAAGTTGAAAAACGAAAGAGAACAAGGCCTTAACAACAAAACTGATGAACAAATATTCCAAGGGGTTCTTGGTAAGGATATACATGGGTATTTGCGCGCATATGGTAGGGGTAAGAGCATTACTGATTATTTTGGGGTTAAGCCTTCGCATTTGGATCTTGCTCAACATGTTATGGAACTAAAAAAAGAGCCAATGAAAGTGTTGTGGAAGCTAAGAAAGACATCGAAGAAGCTAGAAAAGAAGCAGAGTAAGCAAAATTTGAAGCAGAACAAGTCAAGAAAGAAGTAGAAGAAGCTAAGAGAGAAGCCAAGACAACAAGACAAGAGGTGGATGCTAAAATTGAAGCAAATAATAAGATGTGGGGAAAAAAAAAAATGAAGAACACGCTGGCAGAGTTTCTCAGATCTTCTAGTCATGGTGATTTATAAAAAGTAATTTAAATTATGTAACCACATTTATAAATAGATACTACTTTAGGGGTGATTTTGAATATTTAAACATATTATGAATGTCTTTTGGTATTATGTAATGAAGCTTGTATATGGCATATCTTTTATTAGTTACAACATAATAGGTTATAATCATATGACAGTTGTGCTATGAAATTTATTATGACACTCATCAACCTATTAGCAACAAAGAGTTGTTTTACTATAATGGTCTCCCCCCCCCTTGATTGTGATCATGCCACGAGCTCAACAACATGTTGCCATCGATGAATACCTTTTGGTATTATGTAATGACCTTTATAATGCTCACTTGCCGTAAGTGTTCTTTGGACAAAAGGACTAGCTTCCTACCATTACTCTCATGGCTAGTAGTTGACTTGCCATAGGCACTTTTGTGGCTAGGAGTACACATGCCATAATGTTCTTATGAATGAATGAATAGCTCGCCACAATTGAACATGTGGCAAGAAGGGCGCGTGCCACGGATGTTCACGTGCGCTTGCCATGGGTGTTGTCGTAGCCAAAAGCAAATGTGCCACTGGAGGTCCTATGGCCAGGGAATATATTATCACGGGTACCCTAGTGGCTAGAAGTAGATTTGCCATGAGACTTCCAGTGGCTAACAAAAGTGTTTTGCCCCGGGCATTCCTGTGGCTACCATTTTTCCTATAGCCATGATAGCCATTTTATTGTGGCAATAATCTTTCCATACTCACTTGTGTCATGAGACTCATTAAAAAAATTCCTATGGCAAAATGGCATTGCCATGAGAATTTGAAACTTGTGCCATAAATACTACTGTCGCATAAGTGTCAATTTGTTGTAGTGACTATGTTTTGGCTAGGGGTCTAATAGCTGTATTGCAACAAGCTACAACTCAAAGGGGCAAGTAAAAGGTCAAAGTTTCACGTATGAGGTGGCTTTTGGCTAAAGTAGCTCACAATCAAAGAATGATCAATCATTTTACATATGCATAAGCCATGTGTAGTTTCGAAGAGAGACAAAGCAAGTTCTAGAAAATTTACATCATATGAGGATCACACATGAAGTAGAGTGCAGAGTCTAAAATTGATGAGTTAAGTCTTAGGCTTAAATCTCATGAGTTAGCGTGCTAGGGGTTGCGATCACACATAGGGGTAAGGAATGGGGGGCAGAAGCTCACACTTTGAACCAAGTTTAATCATGTACAACCTAATAATATGCAACTACACAACTAAGCCACAAAGGATTAATATTAGTCAAAGTGGTATGCACTAACCTAAAATCACACATTGTTTACAAAATTAAAAACCTTTGGGTTTTTCCAGAACATTTTCCTCATTTTTTTAATTTTTCAAAAATTTGGGGTTTTGGCCTCCACACCCACATAATATGACTCCAAGTTAAGGAGCCAAAAAACAATCAAATAAGCAACACAAATGCAAAACTAATACAAATTCAACAAATATATACAAACCCATGATAACACAAACAAAACATAAAATCAAACAACACCATCAAACATTCACAAAATAAATTACACCACCAATGACCACACGTAAAACAAAACACATAAAACAAACAAGGTGATTAGAGCTATCTCTTTGAGCAAAAACAACATCCAAAATTTCACCTCAAAATAGATCATCCATAAAAATAATAATAAATATTCATAGCTATGTACAAAAAATAAAATAAAAAGGCTAAGAAAGATATGGACACCCATATTAGGTTTGGTGTTAGAAGCATCTACATTATACCTCACTAAGATGGCATAAAGGAGGTTCATACAGCATTAGCCATTCCATCAAATCACCAAACTACCACTTATATCAATCTCTACCAGAGCTAGTAGCAACTTCTCAAATGAACGGGAACAATCCTCACATAAAATAAAAGAATTAGCAACAAGGATGATATTCTAAATGCAGCACCTAATTGTAATACACGTCAAGGCTTTTGTAAGCTTGTCGAATCTCTAAGCCTATCATTCAAATAAGTGGAGCTAAGAGAACACAAGTAAGACTATAGCCATGATGGTAAATGTTCTTTTGAACTTGTTAGACACTTCAAAGAACTCAGCAGCACAATGGGATATGGATGGCCACATGAGTCTACTAGGCATATTGTGCAGTTATGGACTATATAGGGGCCAACGAAAGGGTATATCCTCTAAGGTTTCCTAGGGACATAACAAGACACATCAAACAATTTATCCACACAACCCAATTCAACATAAGAATCAATCACAAAATAATCAATGGTGCCTCTAAGTAATCTCCTCAATAAAATGTTGCTTCTCACATGTAGCCTCTGGCTCATCCACAACATCTAACTCATCAATGCTAGACATAAACTTAATATCCTCACTTTCCTCTAGTTCCCTAAAGAAGAAGAGGGTTAGGAATGGTCGGGACATCTTCAGAGGAATCCAAGGTTAAGCTAGTCTCAAGAGGAGATGCATATACAAAAGAAAGTAAGGAGAAGTTATTATCTCTATCAAATCACTTCAGGGAGTCTTAACATGAAAGTTCAAACCTTAGGGAGGAGAAGAGTTAAACTCACCTAAAGGCAAAGCCTTGGGTGTGGAAAGTTCTACCTTAAGGTTGTTCTCATGCAAAATAGGCATAATGCACTAATTCTATTATTTGACCAATTCTGAGAATTGGTCTATGAATAAACTAGTCATGTTCTTGATCGAACCATCTTAGGTTTTCCATTTCTTGATCAATTATAGAGATCGTCAAAGAAACTTAAAGGAATGATAAACCTCAAATTTTGCTATTTTTAGGCCCTTGATTTCATCGCTTTCCTGTACATATCCCCTCGATTTATTTAGGAATGTGATCATATTTGCCCTCCTTCACTCGTACTCATCTTGTTTAGACTAATTTCCCTCTTTTTAGGTATTTTGGTCATAATTAGGGGGAATATGAGTGAGGAGTGAAGTTTTGGACAAAGAAGAGGCTCTAGGAGCTGGCAGGAAGTCCAAGGAGTCAAGAATTAAAAGTTACAAAATTACACAGCTAGCCATGCCCATGATTCAGAAAATTTTTACAAAGTTGCATAGTTAGCTGTGCACTTTTGCACAGTCGTGCATCCAGCCCAGAAATTTTGCACAGCCGTACTCGTGCCAATTTTTGCGATAAAAATCACTGTCGGGCTTCTGGTTAGAGGCCTTTTAGGGCCAATTAGGGTTGATTCTTAGCCTCCATAAGCCCCTTCAGGGGGATTTGATTAGGTTAGTTTTATATATAATTTGTAGAAGATGGATCAATTTTAGAATTTAATGCTAAGTTCTTCTTTTCTCTCTCTTTTTAATTTCATGCTTTTGAGTTTGCTTGCTAGTTCAATAGATTATTGTTTTGCTTTAATTTCACTGTTTATTTGTGAATTAAAGCCTTGATATTTGGTTGTGATGTGCTCTTGAGAGGGCCAATTAATTCTTGTTTAGGCCTTTACCCACCTTGTTTATGTTTGAATTTAAAGTTTTCTTTCATGCTCGCTAAGTGTTCGATAAAATGCTTGAAAGAGCTTGTACCCGTATTTTGGGGCATTCGACTTATGCAAAGAGGTAAGGTTGATTGTCTAGTGTGGGCAAAGAGAACAGCTGTGATTCGAACAAGAAAATAGTCTCGGTCTCTAGCTAGGTCAACGGTTGTCAATCTTGTAGCTTAATTGAGCTAATCCCATGAAAATAGGAGGTTAGAACAATTAGACTAGCTCATAACCCTTGAGAGAGGGCTTGGGTGGTCTTTTATGATGGAACCTATCATCTCTGAATACTAGCATAACTTAGAAAGGTTACGATTTGACTTGATTAGTTGGTTTATTTGAGGTTTAATCACAATTGAAGTCTTTCTTTGTTTTAGTAGTTTAGTACTATTTTCTATCCTCCTATGGTTTTGCCTAGCTTGAGATACTTCAGTTAGTTCTGGTAATTAGAAACACAACTCCCCGCGGACAATGGCCAAAGTACTCAACGATGCACCTTGCACCTGGGGTTTAAAAATATTAAAACTTCCCTAATAAGTTTTTGGCGCCATTACCAGAGAGTTGGCATTTTTCAATATTAGAGCTTACTTGGGTATTTGAGATTAGGCAGTTATTTTTTTTATAAAAAAACCCAAAAAAAATTTAAGAAAAATGTGTTTTTCCTACTTCCCGCAGTATGAGCATGAATTGTTTTGGAGATACTATGACAGAGTATATGCTTTTCTTACTCATTGTGATTATTATTTGAAGAAGGGGGAAATTTTGAATACAGTCTATAAGGGCGTGAACTGTGGGACCTGTGCGCTTTTAGAGTATTGGAATTTTTTATGCTAAAGATGTTAATGAAGCATGTGATTTCCTTTATTGGTTGGCTTCAGATACTTATGAATTTAAAACTAGTTGTTCTGATTCTTACGTCCCACCCCCTTCCATCCCTGATTATGCTCCTCCTGTGTGTGAAATTTTCCATTATTCTGATCATGAAAGTAATTTTTGTCACTATTTTATTTCCGATAAGGGTTTTTCCCGACTTAGCAGTATGATAGAGATACTGAATGAGCAACAAATAGAGTTTGCTAATAAAATACGAGAGTATGACCTATCACATCAGACAGACCTTAGGTTTAGTTCTCCTAGACATGATGTTAATCTGTGTGATGATGGTGCATCTTTCGCTCTTCTAAAGTCTGGACTAGAAGAAGTACTCGAGCCTCCCTTGACTATTTTACTCATTATTGCTCCATCCTTACCTAGCACTTTAGGAAAAACACTGCATTCATCATGACTTTTCTTGATACACTTTCCCCTTTAGCTTAGTCGATGGAGTTTGAGGTAGGTGAGACCTTTGGTATTAACGCTAGTGTTGATGAGGATGATACTTATTCTGAGTCAGGCAATGTGTTTATTGAGGTGCATGATCTTCATGAGGCTCCCACAGGAACTTCATGTGTGGATGTTGTGGCTGCAGGGTTAGCTAGTCCAAATCTTGTTGATAATATATCCCCCAACCCTCTTCAAAAATTCCATGCTTCTTCTTCATGTTCACTACCCTCTCCTTCCCCTGAGTGTTGTAATATATTGCTTATTGATTCTTATGTGATACTTGAGGGGAATGAGGTTGATTGTTCTGGGTCCCCGGGTAACTTTAGAGAGTATGACCCCTCCCTTGATCCTTATAGTCTGTACCTAGAGGACATGCCTAGAAAAGTCATGTTAACTATTACGTTCAATTATTCTACTGATTTTTCCAAGGCATTTGATAAGTTTAGGAGAGCACTTGCTATCATTCCTAGAGCATTTGATAAGTTGTATGCTTAACCATTTGATAAGCTCTTATAAGCTTTGATGGCATCTGAGTCACCGCCATGAGTCCTAAGCGATGATGAGGAGTGGCTGCTACTCCTCATGCCTCCACAACACCATCTTAAAGAGGCATAATTTTGGCACATTTAGTGCCTGACCTGGTGTACTCGTTCTAACTCTTCTCCCTCCTTTTCATTTTTTTCTTTTTATTTTTGTTTAGCTATGGATATTAGGTTGTATTTAGTTGTGGATATTAGGTTGTGTTTTTGTTGGTGATCAACTTTAAGGTGAAATTTGGGATGTTGTTGAGCTAACTAATAGCTATCATCATCTTTTTGCTTTGTTTTCTTTTTGTGAGTTTTGTTTTGTGTGTCTTGTGTGTATGAGTTTGTTTCTTTGTCTTTGTGTGTTTTTTTGGGTGATAGTAACCCCTCGACTCCTAATGAGGACATTGTGAGATTTAGGTATGGGGGAGGGAAGTTGTATACCCTTTTGTGCATATTTTTGTGAAATTTTTAGGTTTTTATATAGTTTTTCTTACTGGCTTTTGGGAAGTTTCTTACTATTCTGATCAGCTTAAATCCCCTGTGCTTCGACTATTAACTTGTATGTAAGCACGATGTGTATGATAGATCTTCGCCCTTAGTGTGTCATTCTAGGTCCTAATTCTAACTCCAATTGTTTATTATCGATCTGTAATCCAATCCTTATTTATGCCATCATTGTTGTCGTAGGGTCTTAGTATTCCACGATTAGCTCTTCCATTTGTCTTATACATGGTTACTTTGGTTTTTGTTTGCATTTCAAAAAAAATGAAAAAAAAGAGAAAAAAATTAAAAAATAAAAAGTCAGGTATGACAGGTATCTCTTTGAGGCATGAGCTATTGGGCATCACCCGTGAGGCAGTACCGCTACTGGGTGTTACCCTTTAAGACAATACTGCTACTGGGGAAGCTTGCTTTTTGTGTTAATAAGTCAATCATATAGGTCATGTCAATCAAGTGGCATTGAGTTTAATTATGATAAGCCTAAGTCGTAGAATGATAATACACTAGCACACTAAGCATTATGTGTACAGTGAATTCAATGCTTTGATGTACAGTGAGGTGAAAAGTTGGTACTTTGATGTCATCCATGGGGCTATAGACTCTTGACCTATACATTATGTCTATATGCGGTCCAATATCTTTATTACAAGGGTGATTTGATTGGTTAGAATTTGTACAACTCTCTCTTGTATATATGTTTATGTTTTGTTTGCAAACCCAAAAGGATTTTCTATTTTCCTTTCTCTTTCTCTTTTTCTTTTTGTAGATTTTGTCGGTATATCTTCTTCAAACCCTCAGAAGACCTCACTTGTCCGCTTGGGGGAACCAAGGGGTTTAAAAGGCTTGTTGTATATGCTAAATGCAACCATAATTCCTACGAAAGTGAGTTAGGTCCTTAGGTTATTATTTTATTTTGCTCGAGGATGAGCAAAAGCTAGGTGTGGGGGACTTGATAAATCTCAAATTTTGCTATTTTTAGGCCCTTGATTTTATCGCTTTCCCGTACATATCCCCTCCATTTATTTAGGAATGTGATCATATTTGCCCTCATGTGCTCGTAATCGTCTTGTTCAGACTAATTTTCCTTTTTTTAGGTATTTTGGTCATTATTGAAAGGAATATGAGCGAAGAGTGAAGTTTTGTACAAAGAAGAGGTTCGAGGAGCTAGCAGGAAGTCCAAGGAGTCAAGAATTAAGAGTTCCAGAGTTGCACAGTCGTGCACATAAGGCAAAAAATTCTTGCAGAGTTGCACGGTCGTGCACCCTGCCCATAAATTTTGCTCAACCGGCGGTGCAATTTTTGCATGGCCGTGCTCCTGCCAATTTTAGCAATAAAAGCCAATGTCGGGCTTCTGGTTAGAGGCCTTTTTGTTACGTTCCTTATAGGGCCAATTAGGGTTGATTCTTAGACTCCACAAACCCCTTCAGGGCGATTATATTAGGTTAGTTTTGTGTATAATTTATAGAAGACGGATCGATTTTAGAATTGAATGCTATGTTCCACTTTTCTCACTCTCTTTAATTTCATGCTTTTCAGTTTGTTTGCTAGTTTGATATATTATTGTTTTGCTTTGGTTTCAATTTTTGTTTGTGAATCAAAGCCTTGATCTTTGGTTGTAATTTGTTCTTGAGATGGCTGATTAATTCTTGTTTAGGCCTTGACCCACATTGTTTATGTTTGAATTTAGAGTTTTCTTTCATTCTCGCCAAGTGCTCGATGAAATGCTTAAAAGAGCTTTCATCCGTGTTTTATGGCATTCGACTTATGTTGAGAGGTGAGGTTCATTGTCTAGTGTGGGTAGAGAGAATAGCTGAGATTCAGACATAAAAATAGTCTTAGTCGCTAGCTAGGTCAAGAGTTGTCGATCTTGTAATTTAATTAAGCTAATCCCATAAAAATAGGAGGTTAGAACAATTAGACTAGATCATGACTCTTGAGAGATGACTTCGGTGGTCTTTAATAATGTAACCGATCAT